>WSUA01000004.1:137551-166353 GCA_019633455.1 Tulasnella sp. 419 | reverse complement strand
TACTAGAATGGGAAAGTTCCCTTTTGGTCCTCCTTGACTAATCGCAATTATGCGATTGCACGTGACATGATTCAACATCAGCGAGGTCAAACTTTCAGGGTTATGTGGTTGTTCAAATCGCTAGAGAGAAACCTGTCTAACATTCACAACCAGCTTGAAATCCAAGGTACCAAGGCAATTATGGACTCGATGTATGCGTGACATTTGTCAGACTTGAGTTGGAAGGAAACGGAGAGTGTAACTATTTGAATTATCGCTTCGTAACCAGGCGGCCAACCACTCCTCAAGCGATGCATTATTGTGTGTCGTTTTTGATGATGCACTTGAGGCCATCATATGACTTCTCAACCCCGTGTTGCACAAGCAAAAACAAATCATGGCGAATCCCATTAGATTCGGCTACATGGATAAAATCCTCCATCGCTTAAAGTGGGAAAGCGGGATCAAGCACACCACCCCATCTCACTTTATATCTTTCTTGACCTCGCGCTTTACAGGATGAAATTTCTCAATTTCTTCATCTCACTTTTAATCGTTTTTATTGGCGCTTCTGCTGCTCCGGTAGTTGATTACCGTGATTCAAGTACGTGTTTCGGTTGTCCAGCTGTCCTGCAGATATGGATCTAAAACGCCAGCTTCTGGAATAGTTGATTCAGCGAATAGTCTCCAAGAATTGGGGATCACCCTAAGACAAGGCATCTCTCCTCATGCTCACCAGTGAGTTGCTTCAGAGCCAACGCTTGTCCAAAAAATGACTCCCAGTGCTCACGGGAAGATTCAGTACACGAAGATCGACTAGAGTAAAACGTGCTGCTGGGTCTTGGCTGACAGAGGTATGGCTTCGGCTAAAGAATTTTTTCAAAGGTAGCAATCTAGCCAAAGTTCCTAAAGTCACAAAGCCTGTCAATCCCCGCATACCCGTGGAACAATTTGAAGGCGATCCCGTGGAACGATGGTTGGAACGTGGGATCGGAAAGATGGTAGACTGGCTTTTCGGTCCTCGTCGCACGACAAAATGGGACTAGGGCAGTCGCTGAACATTTACGTGACTTTGGGTGACGTTCGCTTCGCCTGGAAAGATAGAATTTGATGACGGGCTTCACATAGGACAAATCCTCTTTGACGGCACATCAGTGTCGCATTATCACATACATACTATTACCCGATTGTCCCTAGATCCTTGTAAATCGTCGATCAAATATCACAGTGCCGCTTCCGTACTAGCTGGGTTCTTCACTAGCCACGTCCTGCAAGCGGGGTATATTGCCAGGTTTGCTTGATCTATCTCCTTCTTCGTATTATAAGCCTTCATCTGTCTCTATTCGTGCAGATCACGATTTTGATCTTACATCAGTGAACTATTTCGACGGTGTTGCGCGCATAATTCCTTGTTCCGTGGACCCGCGAGTAAACCACCTAAACTCTTTATATTATCTCTATAGGTAACTCTCATAGTGTCTCGCCTGCACCTCAGTCCTAAACAGTTAATCGATTACAAGGCAAGGCAGTTTGAGCAGATTGGATGGCCTAGGGGATGGAAGAGATTTTTGTAGATTTCATACACGTCGCAATAAGCTGGATCAGTCAATTTGATAGTAGTTGCAATGCCACAGGTAATGTAACAATTGCTTCATCCGCGCAACCGATCCAATGGTCTTATGAATTGGCACACGGGGTGGAAGATTAGGCCTTTCGTAGGCGTATCGGCAATTCAAGCAAAGATCCTGTGCTAAAATAATGGAAAGATCAACTAATTTGTAGCTTTGTCGGCTTGTCCAGGGAGATATCGCTGAACATGCAAATGACGAAGAGTAGAACTCAGGCTTTGAGTTTGAAAAGCAAACCCTGAGTGCCAACTTTTAACCCTGACCGACTACTTTTCTCGATCGACCACGCGACTTTGAAAATGTCAAGACAAGACAAGGCAACATCTGAAAGACATACAAAGCAACTTAGAGAGTTGGTGAAGAGACCAGAGAATAAGGTCTGCGCAGATTGCAAGAGGAATGGTGAGTTTGCTATTACGTTTTCTGCTGTAATCCATATCTGAGAGGTGGCGGATTCAGATCCACGATGGGCATCATGGAATATGTGAGCAAACGCGTCTTCGGTCTGTTGGATGACTCTAAAGAGCAAGCTTTTATTATTAGAGGTGTCTTCGTCTGCATCCGGTGCTCAGGAATCCACAGAAGTATGGGAACACATATTTCAAAGGTGAAGTCGGTGGACTTGGACATGTGGACACCTGAACAGATGGCTGTACGTCAACATCACCACATCAACCGATTTACTCTTATGCTCATAGATTCCTTGAATTAGTCGATCATGAAATGGGGGAATGCTCGTGCGAATCTGTATTGGGAGGCACATCTCAAATCCGGGCATGTACCACCAGATCAGTGAGTGGTTTCATATCATTACAGATCAGAATCATAGGTTCAACTATGTTGTTGTATCTCTCAGCAAGATTGAGTCGTTCATTCGTTCCAAGTATGAATCCAGACGATGGGCTTTGGATGGACCACCACCATCGGATCCTTCCGTACTTGATCAAGGTGTTCAAGAGCCAGTAGCCGAGGTTTGTACAACATTGACTACTATCAATATAATCGAATATTCACATAGTTTCTCGCAGGCTCAACCAGCTGAACAGCAGGTATTTGCATCCACATCCACACCGCCTCCGACCTTGCCCTCTACCCGTAACCCAGGCCCCTCCCGTCCAGCACATACACTCCTTTCTACAACGTTGGTTACCGCAAACCGTCGAGCTCCATCTGCCGCATCACCACCCCCAGTAGTTCCTGCGCCAACGCAAGCAGCTCAGCCTGCTCCCGCACCAGCTGCCGCACCTAAGCCTCAGGATGATCTTTTCTCGTTGGACTTCCATGCACCGCCTATGAATGCAGCTACAACCACAGCTGCACTCGCTCCCAAGAAAGCGACGAACGATATTCTTTCTCTGTATTCGAGTGGGAATGCAACACAGCAACCGACTGCGGCGACCGGGTTTGGAGGCATGCCTGGACCCAATACTGCAGCACAATGGGGTTGGGGAGCGCCTCAAGCTACTGCACCGCCATCTGCTGATCCCTGGGGCAGCTTTACTTCAGCACCTGCCCAAAATCAATTTGGTGGTATGCAGGCACCAGTCCAAGCCCAACCAGCTCAAGTAAGCGTTCATTGAACTGAACCCTGATGGTCACTGAAATATTGTTAGACTTCGTTATTCTCTCAGAACGTCTGGGCGGCCCCGACAGCTCCTGCTGCACAGCAGTCGAATAACATGTTCGGCACAAATGCATGGGCAACATCAACCACAACCAACACAGCAGCACCAGGAGGAAGTTCAGATCCGTTTGGATCGTCATTCGGGACATCTGCGGCGGCTCCGACGACGACAGCGAAGAAGGATGATGTATTCGGTGATTTGTGGGGAGAGTTCAAATAATTCACGGATAATGATTTAATTTTCAATGTACCCTATCTCGTGAACATTTTACTGCATAGATTGCTGATAACGTTGTTGGAGCTTGTGGATTGATTGACATGATCGCCAGTATCGGCAGTTTCGGTGCCTTGGAGAGGTGGAAATATAGACTCCGAACATGACGGTTGATGATGCAACTAAGCGATTCCACCCAGTTGTCCTAAATTTAACCCATTCAATAGTTTTATATTCACCACATTCCTTTTGTCCCCTTTCATCGATCTGCATATCGGGCATCACGATTACAGCCTTGCGCACAGGCCTTTGCCTCTAGAACCAGAACTATATTTGGGGTTCCACGTTGAATCCTCGCGATTTCTTTGTTGTTTTGCTGGTCAAGTTCTGTGGACCAGGTTGAAACTCGCCAAGCACATTCCACCCACTTTTCTGTGATCACCGACCAGGATGTCGCTGTCACAGGACTCTTTGAGTAAAGGAAATGATAGGAAGGCGTTTGTTACCGCCTTGGTAACCAATTCAGGTGAGACGGTCTTCGACACAAAAGAGAAACTTTTAAACTGATGAGGATTTCCAGCGGCTCTTGTTATACAAGTCGCAGCATTTTCTTGGCTAAAGGGTCGTCTGCAGCGTGTATATGCTCCTAGAAGCTTTTTGCCACCGCCAGAGTGAGTCGAGTTTCAACCTGGACCATCACCGACCAAACGCCTCACATCCGCATGTAGGAAACGATCCGAAGCAATACCCCCCGGACCTTGGAAGTGGTTCCCGGCTCTATTGACAAGCCCCTCCACAGATATCGTACGTCTGACGTCACTCAAATTACCCAATTTTCATCTCATTTTTTCGGTACCTTTCTCGATCGCTCCAGATACCCAGGAATGGATTAGATGCATATCTATTCATTCGATTTCTCAGATTGCTCATGATGATATTTGGGGTGTTTACCTTATTCACATGGCCCGTGTTGCTTCCTGTGGATGCTGTGGGCATTGAGAGCAACAGAGACGGGTTGTCCAAGCTGTCCTGGGGAAAGTGAGTGTCTTGCAACCCTGGTACTCTACATCACTCATTTCAGGGTCGAACTCCATTGGTGTCTTATTGCAGCGTGCCAGTCACCCAGCAAACTAGATATGCGGCTCATCTGGTCTTGGCGTATCTTCTTACATGTAAGCTCCACTATTCGCTTCATCCAACGTCAGAGATGAGTGGCATTTACATCTTTCCCACTCGTCTTAGTTTTCGTATTGTGGCTTATTCGACGAGAGCTGGATCATTTCGTCAAGTATCGCCATCAATTCTTAATCAGTCACTCCCATGCAAAACTTGCCCAATCCAAGACTGTTCTTATAACATCCGTTCCTCATGACATGGATGAGAAGCAACTCGGGACACTTTTGTCGTAAGTCAACGTCAACAAGCCACCGACGTACGACTTGGTTCTCACACTCCCATGCAGATTTGTTCCAGGGGGAATTGCCAAGATCTGGATTTATCGGGATAACGGAGATCTCCCAGATCTACATGAACAACGTCTTGAAGCATGTCAGAAACTTGAAAAGGCTGAATGCAAACTCCTTCGAGATGCTCTGAAAGCTAAAAGAGCTGAAGATAAGATTCGAAAGGCAGCGGAGAAGAAGGCTAAAAAGGCCAGGAGTACAGAGCCTGTCGATAGGTCAGAAGCCCCACTTGGAAATACCTCGGCCATCAGTACGGATGTAGAAAAAGGTGTGGAAAACGCTTTTGCCAAGGTAGTGAGACCTACCCACCGGTTGGGCAAGATCCCTTTCTTCGGGCAAAAAGTAGATACTATTACCTGGTGCAAGGTAGGTTGATCCAGATTTCTTGTTCTTTGACGCTGTATTTTAATCATAATGTCTGCAGGAAGAAATTGCACGCTTGAGCCACCTCATCGATGAGCGACGAGCGCAAGTAGGCGAAAGAAAAAGTCAAGGTTCAGCATTTGTCCAATGCAACTTGCAAATTGGAGCACATATACTTTCACAAGTCACCACATATCACGAGCCTCTAGCGATGTACGAGAAGTGGACAGACGTTGCTCCCGAAGACGTTGTTTGGTCAAACATTGATGTCAGTTGAAGTTTGAGACATTCATCCCTCTCTCTGATACTGACTAGGAATCAATTGACTAGGATGGTGCTTATGAGACCCGTGCTCGATATGTTATCTCCTGGGCTGCCACTATCGGATTGATCGTGCTTTGGAGTTTCCCGGTTGCTTTCGTAGGACTGCTTTCTAATGTTGATTCTCTATGTTCCGAAGTTCATTGGTTGGCCTGGGTATGCAGACGTAAGTGCTTCTATTGATACAATACGACTCATGCAATTGACATTGGGCCACCTATTATAGTGCCCTCTGTGGTCCAAGGTATCATTCAAGGAGTGTTACCCCCACTATTCCTGGCAATTTTGTTCCTCATACTCCCGATGATACTTCGAGGTGAGTCCCGTAGACCGGATGCGTAAGTCGTGAAACCAGTTATTAAGTATATTGACTGTAGGCCTGGCGTGGTACCAATGCATCCCCCGATACTCCCTCATCTCTTTGAGCGTCTACAAACGATACTTCCTCTTCTTGATCATCCATGGTTTCCTCATCGTTACACTCTCATCTGGTCTCACAGCCGCTATCCCACAGGTATCAAACCGAAATTTTCCCTATATCCTTCCTCCATTAACAAACGATTCCTCCCTTACCCAGATCCTTCAGAATCCCGGCTCGATTGTTGAATCCCTTGCCCAGAGAATGCCAGATGCTAGCATATTCTTCTTGACTTATGTTACCGTTACAGGTATGGCCGGAGCCGCGGCAGCCCTCCTCCAACTTGTTCCTTTAGTACTCTACTTTGTGCACCGTTGGTTGGTCGGTGATACACCTCGATCAGCGTACGGGAAGACATTCGTAATGCCTAAAGTCAGTGATCCACGGTTTTACTTTTCGCTAATTAGATGGTATTGACTTCTTCTTAAACAGGCCGATTTTGGAACCATCCTTCCTCGAATTTCGCTTGTAGCAGCAATTGGATTGGCATACAGCATTATATCACCTGTCATCAACGGTCTTGCCTTGCTCTCATTCTTTTTGTTGTGGCTCGCTTGGAAGTTCTTGTTCACCTGGGTGTTTGATCAACCAGATGCTCAAGAAACTGGAGGTCTATACGTGAGTCAGCTTTCTCGCCTTACTGCTTAAGTGATGACCTAACTCGTGAACTCAATCCATGTAGTTCCCATTGGCCATTTCCAACCTCTGTACGTTCATTCTCTAATATGGCTCACATTGTGATCAAGCTCTAATCCATGTCGTAACAGTCGTCGGCCTCTACATTGAACAGATCTGCCTTGCGGGACTTTTCTTCCTTGCGACCGATGAGCACGGAAACAGATCTTCTCTTCCTCAAGGCATCTTGACTGTCATCCTATTAGCAATAACCTTTGCGGCACAAATCCTGTTGCGTAAGAGCTATGGTCGTAAGTCTATCGTATTCATGCGCCACTCTGGCAATGCGCTGATGTTTTGGGCTACTCCTAGCTATCACGGAACATCTTCCAGTGTCGGTCATGAACAAGAAGCTAGCGGAGAGATATGAGAGGAAGCATAAAGGAGAGGAAAGCAAGGGAGTACTGCCCGATTTGTTCCGCAGAGACAGTGAGTCCGACGCAATGGTGTTTTTTGTTTCTTACTAAATTGTAACCTCCATTGTGAACCTTCTAGATGTGAGGTCTGTTGTTCGGCGACGACTCAAGATTCGACCCAAGTCAGTCGAAGACCCCGAAAAGCTCAAGAAGGAACAATTTGAGAGGGAGCAAGAGTTATCCAAGGGGAAACAAGTGGCCGCCCAGCACAATTTTGGAGACCTGCAGTTGCTGGATGCCGTATTACGAGCAGGATTCGTTGATAGTAGACCAACGTCGTCTGCGATAGCGCAGTACATGACAATGGAGCCACCACACTCACCCACTTCACCCACAACGTCTCAAGATAACGAGACCACGATGTCGCATACAAGCGCAGCACCATTGAGAAGAAAGGAATCGGCGGGGTCGACCAAGTCAAAGGGATCTGGCAAGATGAGATTTGCTCCACCTGCACCCGCTCTGAGGGTTGAACAGCCTGACGACGATGATGGGGATTCGTCTGATGATGATAATGAGGACCACGCGTAAGTTTGATGGTTTATCGACACTCCAGGACGCTTGTTGACCATTGAAACATCATAACAGATTTGATCACCCGTCCACATACGTTGATGCACCTTGGATATGGATACCTAAAGATGATTTGGGATTATCCACTTATTTGGTTACAGAACTGATCGAGTCTGGAGTACAAGCATCTGACATCGGGGCTTTCATTGACAAGAAGGGAAACGTGGAGGTGGTGAGGAATCCTCCTGATGAGGTGGGTATTTGTAATATTTGTCAATGATATCACGGAGTGATTGAAACAATCGGTCTGCTTTGATTCTAGGAATGGTCGGGAGGGCACGATCACTGATTGTATACCGATTTCAATCTCATGCTGATTTTTCTTTAACTTCACTCCTCTCATTCTTTGCTCGCGTTGATTGTTGGGCATACACGATTTTGTATCGATTAGTGAATTCGAAGATCCATTTACTCAGAAAGTGGCGAGAGTTTCCTAATTCAAGCCACGGTCCATTGTAGCAAGCGATTTTGAGAATATAGCTATCTCCCAGCGAACTTCCGCCAGCACAATCTGTCCAGTTGTTGACGAAAGTGCTCGGTCATAAATCATATGCACAGAACTGATGTGTACAAGGAAAGGAAAATAGATTTATGCCTTGATGGCATACTTTCGTTGAGGGAAGTGGATCTCCTTCTTTCTCTGTGACAGTGTCTTGGCTTTGCGTTCATGCTGAAGAATGCACTCAGTATACGAGTATGAGATTGAGTATAATTTAGTTACCCACCGGAGTCAATCGTCGACGAATAGCCCTGGTCTTCTTGTAGCGGAGGTCAAGTGGAAGGTACTTCTTTCCCTTGTAGAATTCTCGGAGATTCTCCCGAGCTTTTGCGTTGTTGACTGTTAGTACACGGGCTATCGATTTGCGGACAACATTTCTAATCAGAAAGTGGCATGAGTTTGCTTGACAAACATTAAGGATGATCAAATTGGATGCTCACATTCTGGTGAGCTTCGCTGCTGAACCTCCGACAACCTTCTGCACCTTCAGCTTCGATAGCTCATCCTTGAGTTCTTTGAGCTGACTGGTCAGATCAGCTTTGTTCCTAGCAAGTTTACAATCGTCAGATGTGCCACTCATCCCAATTAGTCCGTATTGCAACCCATCTCTCACTTTGTCCGTAGTTCGTAGGCCTTGACCTTTGTGGATGGCATGATGGCAGACTGTGGGAGATCTTAATGAATACCAGCTTTTCAGTGATGTAGATGCGTCATACCTCTTTGGTGGATTGCTGAGGTCGGTGTTCGGAGTATCGGGAAGCGGAAGTGTTATTATCGATGAACTGTAAGCCGCTTGCTTAGGTAACTTTAGGTTCACACGAAGAAACTAGATGTTAAAATTAGGTAAATCTACACAGCAAGACCCCCAAAGTGGGCAAGGTTCAACATAGACTCAACGTGGCGTTCGTATTAAGGTGCCCGATATAGAATACAATTGTGAGCTGAAAGCATGATCCGAAGTGCCTGGCTAATATCATCATCGTAGCAGGCTGTGATAGGTCACTATAATTCCTCTATATCAATCACGGCTTCAGATATCAATCAACTTCTCATTCTCAAAAGTCTCGTGGCATTCGCTTCAGGAACCCAATACCTAATTAGGAAAATGATCTTCGAAGGTCGCCAAGTCTTACCAAATCAAGAGACATTTTACCTCTTGAAGAGATGAAATCTAGATCCGCCAGCGACGTTCCGTAACCATAGGCAAAGCATCTTCAAGGGCTTGAGGTATCTTTTGAATTCGCCGATAGCAACCTAGTGACACGCAGTCCAACCTTCATTATGAAATGGTGGAACAACGATGTGACGCCGACTTCATGACCACCCATGCCAAATATGGCGATTCATAGAACACAACGAGCAGACGTGGACATATAAAGACTTCCTAGAATCAGCTCAGTCTAGCATCAGTGTCTCACAGCTCATCCCCAGTCCCAAGAATCGCACCTACTCTCTCAACCCCAACCCAATTTCAATGGACGCTTTCTTCACCATCACCTCATTCTTTGCTCAGGGTGAATATGATGTTCCAACCAATTCCGAGGAGGGCAATAAGCTTCCAGGTGGATACTGCGTAATTGCCTAGGGTAGGTTAATCACGCTTTGGTGTCTACATTCCCAATAAGTAACTAAACAACTCCCTTCTATCAGTGCAACACTCAGGATCACTTACCCACCCACACTCTCACCTCCTGCGACGGAAGTTGTGCGATCTATCCTTTCTCTGGCTAGCAGCGCTAGTCAGATTCATTTTCGTGTTCCGTCTTTTGTTTTCCTCTCACTTATTTTGTTCTGCTCATCTGTTTATTGTGTTTGCATCACATCATTATGGATAGAACAGTTAACTGTAACCTGAATAAAACGTGAAGTGAAATGTAACACTGGGTCGTGAACTAAAGGTCTAGAAATTCAGAACAATATCTGCTTGCGAATGCGCCAAGGCGGGACCTCAAAGCATTTCGACATCGGTGTACCCTTATTGTTCGTGGACAAGTAAATGTGATGATGAAACATTGACACCAGCCAAATATTATGTAAGCAATCGACAATCACAACAGAACACACATTTCCTTACAGAGGAGCAATTGTACTTTTGTTTCAATTGTTCTCATCTTCCCCTAGTTTGTCCTTCCCAGGCTACCGAGCATCAAAGACCTAGCGTTTGATGTTGAAGCGTAGTTCAGTCAGGACTGCTACTATGTGCCCGTTGCTCTTTGGTTGGTACTCATTGGTCCGATATTGGTCTTATTGGATTCCCTCAACGAGATATTGACTTATGGACAAACCGCTTACTTTGCATTTAAGCTGTGGCAGCGGCACTATGCCTCGATACCTATCCCCTACCATCTTCTTTCACATTTTTTCTTGATCCACTGCTTGCTACTTTGTATAATCGATGCCTCTAAACCGAAATCGACGAGGAGCCATCGACTACACTACTTACCTCGAAAAACATGACGCATCTGACTTCGGGGAAATCATCTCAAAGGATACTCAGACTCACTTTGAAGAACTTGAGCGAGCCCATCGTGAATTTGAATATGGAGATTTTATGAGCATGGCTACTCAGCAGCTTACAGTATCCGACAAGCGCCGGAATCAACCAGCGACCCCACAGCAAAGTAATACATCAGGATATTCAGCTCCAGCAATGGTCTTCCAGCCTCAACCTATCCTTCCCGACACAATCCGTATCTCTCGCTGTTTTCGAGATTTGTTCAAGGCACAACATCAAGGGTCCCAGGTGAATGAAAATGGCTCTATCCTCTTTTCAAAATCACTTGCTAACTTATTATAGGTCCAGGCATGTTCCAGGATCCATGAGGCGCCCCGAGTTGAACCGACTGAGATCCTCGTCCCAATCCGTCTCTCTCGCTTTTTTCGACATTTGTTCAAGACACAATATTACAACAAACAAGTTCTTCAGGAGCCGCAGGTGAATCAAGAATTTTCTTTCCTTTTTTTCCCAAGCTATTGCTAACTCGTTATAGGTGCATGCGGGTCCCAGTAACCGTGAAGTGCCAGTGGCACCAGATACCTCTAATGGAAACGGCGAAGAATTCCCTCCCCGTGAATTCATGCAGGAGCAATATACGATGGACGATTTGACCCGAATAATCCAGAGGCTTTATCTATTCCCAACCAATGAAGATCCGGAGGGAACACCGATCACTATAGAGGAAGCCCGGGAGATTGCTAGGACATATCTTCGACCAACCCATCGCTGATTCACACTCGAACTAAGATATACTTATGATGTGTTTATTACCCTCTATGCTCTCCATCTCCTTTCATCATATGAAGACGTTTTCCTTGTCTTCATTCACATCTTCCACCCCGATCATCCCTTCTACACGTAATTAGAATACGATTCTCAATCAAACGAACTCAACACTTCATACAATGTTTGGTCGGTTGTAGGATGGGTGCAACACGGGCCATTTGACCAGAAGCCCCAAAATGGAGTAAGAGCTACTTGGTTGAGCATCGACCTCTTTTATCTAAATCATAGCATTACATGGGCACCACCTTCCCAGGGTTCATGATCCCCCGCTCATCAAACAACCTCTTGATCCTCTTCATCAGATCAATACTGACGTCAGACTTCGAATAGTGGAGATGTTGCGGCTTCATGCTTCCAATTCCATGCTCAGCGGAGATAGATCCTCTGTGTTTAGCTTGATATTTGAAGGTAGGTCAGCAGCAAGACTTGATGGATAAAAGGGCATCACTTACAAACAACTTTGTAGACAAACGGCTCCAGGAGATCTTCAACTTCCTTGGTATATGCATCTGCAATCACGTTGATGTGCAAGTTTCCTAGTTGAAGAAAGTAGATTGGTTCAATCCTTCTTGACCTGAAAACGGATGAGCATACCATCGCCGACATGTCCATATCCAACGACTTCCTTGACCTTATCGCCAACTTGTTTCCTCACCGCATCAGCAGTGTTGACGAACTCAGATACCGGGACGCTGATGTCGTACTTGTACACCTTTCCTTCCTTGCCTGCGGCTTCGGCTATCAGCTCACGGAATCCCCATAGTGACTGGAATTGAGATGGGGACTGAGATAATGTGCCAGAGTTGATCAGGGGGTTTCCTTCCATGCTGTAGAGATGTTCAAGGAGCGCATTGACTTTCTGAGAGGTACGAACAGGAGTAAATCGGATATCAACTTCTGGAGGGGATTTCAACTAACCTCTTCGTCATGTCCTGCCTTGCCACCACTTGTCTCGATCAAGACAAACGCCTGGCTGTCTCCAACTTCTTCGTCTGTCAGAGCTTTCCGTCCCGTATGTCTGATAAGAGTCCAATGTTCAAGTGTGAGAAAATGAGTGACCATCGGGGACGAGTGAGGGTGCCGTACCGACAGACGAGATCGTATGCCCGACGATCAAAGTATTCGAAGGCAGAAATGATCTCAGAAAGGTATGTCTTCGAGAGTTTATAGAGTTCAGGTAATGTCGCAAAAGATGGCAGGGCGAGAAGAATGTTTTGTTGCGCCTGATGTAGAGGAATGTGAGCGATAACCAGTATTAAGAAAACGAATTAACCAACAAGCGGCATTGCAGGGGTCAAGATTGAGACACCGGTGATGATACCCAGTGTTCCTTCTGCACCAATAAAGAGCTGCTTAAAATCGTAACCTATGGGTTAAAGTTGAGCAGGCATATCTTGCATTTGACAACGAAGTCTTACCTGTATTATCCTTCCTCAAAGTGGTCAGTTGGTCGAGAATTTCTCCGTTGGGTAGCACCACTTCCAATCCTAGCACCGTGCCGTGAAGGGAGCCGTATCGTAGAAGTCGCAAACCTCCGGCGTTTGTTGACACGTTACCGCCTATCTGGCAGCTGAACATGAATGGTGAGTAAGGGTAACAGTATAATGGCATTCATGAGCTCACCTTCCCTTTGCACCTAGATCAAGTGGCATAATATGCTTGTGTGGTGCCAGATATTCCGATAGATTCTCGAGCACACATCCTGCATCACAAACGAGAATCCCTGGCCAACGGAGAGTGTTAGACCTCTCTAGACTAGACTTGAGTCGTTGAACTTACCAGAGACTGGATCGAATTTTCGGATCTTGGACATATTTGACAAACTTATGATCACTTCATCGTGCACGGGAACACTTCCGCCTGCAAACTGGTCGATCAGGGACACGACACAAAAACTAGCGCCGGTTACATATAAATCACGTACCAACCAAACCGGTATTTCCACCTTGAGGTACTACAGGAATCCTTCTCTCCCAGCACCATTTCAAGATCTTGCTGACTTCTTCGACCGTTTTGGGCTTCAGTACGCATTTGGATTTGCCATGGTATTTGCCCATCCAATCCGAATTGTAAGCGGCCAGTTCTTCTACAGCATGGTTGAATGGACCAAAGGTGGATAATATTGAAGTTGAAGGGAGAATAGTAGCAAAGTGCTCGACATCTCTGGATTCAAGAGAGCTGAAGTTTCCGGACAGTGTAGGGGCGGAATACCATCTTCGTGCTGTGCCAGTGGAAACACGGAACCCTGCACGAGTAGATTGAGAAGCTAGGAGATGGATATTCCTTCGTAGCATTTTCCACTTGGATTGACACTGGATTCCAATAAATCACAGACGGCGGTGAAGTAGAATGACACGAGAAAAAGTTGAAGACCCTGAACAAACGCAACTTTGTTCGGCCGTATCGGAGACTAGAATGCAATTGGTCCTCACAGCCACCGCCTAGACGCCAATTGAAGCAGGATTGGTAAGTGCTATAACTCATTTGGCCATCTGTTACGCGCTTTGCGGCGGTGTATTCTATTTGTTATATAAATGACTAAAATGGTTTTCTAGGTCTCGTCATATTCCAATCAGACCCAACCACCTCCCCTGAATTCGCTATAATCCTTAGCATCAAATGTCAGAGCTTCCTCCAAATTATTCGGATCAAGATAGACAGCCAGAGTCTTCTGGCACCTCACGATCCCCTCAGATCGTTCTTACACCAGTTGCCGATGCTGTTCATTTTCAGACTGGAAATCTTGGAGCCGATGGCGAACATGCTGCGGTCGAAGGTGAAGTCCAGCTCAAAGGCGTTAATGACGGTGAATGGGGGCGTTTGTAAGTCTCTGTGGTTTGAGATTGGTTGCGTAAGATATTGACAATAATACTAATTAGGACTGTCACCCTCAAAACCGTCGAAACTGTGCCGAATCAGACAATCGAACTTGCAGCATCTACTGTCGAGTTGTTTTCTGCAACCGGGGCATCTTCCTCGAGAACAAGGCCTTTACCGTCTTCTTTACCTTTCTCTATTCATTTGACGGATGACATCCCCCAAGCGGTCTCTACTCCCAATTCATCGGTGGCGCACTCATTGACCGCGACATTGTATCCGATTGACAAGTCTAAACCTCCTATTGTTTCATCCGCGCCAGTGCAAATCAGACGCTTCACCACTGCGCTTTCTCCGCAAATAATTGTTGCTCCTCGAACATTGACATTCGAATCTCCAACTCGTCTCTCAATCCAACTTCCTCGTGCCATCTTCCGCGTTGGAGAACCAATTCCAGTATATGTCACCGTACCTCCTCCTCAAAGATCCGTATTAGAGAGCGATTTGCGCTTGCGCAACTTGAAGGCTGAATTGGTTAGGGTGGTAAAGGTAGGACCTGTAGAACAGAAAGCGGTTGAAGTGTCCAGTCCTGGTGAAGGCACGTGGGAGATTTCCGAAGGTGCAAGGATCTCAGACGATCTGACTGCCCAAAGGGGTAAACCGCCCTTGCCAACCAAAGGAGGATCTATTCTACCTCCTCCGCCTTTGGGATTAGCGACTCCATCTACCTCATCTTCATCACAAGGTGACTCCACTACATGGTCTACGGTCGTCACGCGAAGTGGTGCATCGTGTCGATTCCATCCTTCACGTTCGGTTCAACTTCGCCTGGTGCTTCATAGTGGTAACTTGGACGAAGGGGATCCAGAAGCCAACCCACCGGATGTTGATACTGCAGCAGGCTCGATCACTCAGTCAACTGTGATGCATCAAATATCATTCCACGTCCACGTGGAATTGGCATTCGTAGCACAATCCACTCACACCTCAACTTCTGTCCATGGCAGAATTCCGATTATCATTATTCCGGCGCTTGCCCAACAACCCGAAGTAGCGGATGACCTTGAACAAGGCTACATGAAGAAACATGACAAACCCCCTGTCAAGACGAATAGGGTAACCGAAGACGTTAGTGGTGGTCCCCCTGCATTCGACGATACCATCTCGTCCTCTATCATCTTGAGCCAGGATATCGCTGGCCCATCATTCGATCCCCCTCCTTTTACCTCTGAACCGGGAGGATCCGGCTTACCATCCTTTTACGAAAGTGAAGTAGCCGCAGGTGGATCATCAGCTCCAAGTTACGGTGGAAGCGTACCTGCAGAGCTTCGATTCCCTGGAGAAGGTGTTAGTTATGGTGGAAGCGTACCTACAGAGCTTCGATTCCCCGAAGAAGGTGTTAGTTACGGTTTCAGACCTGAGGATCAGTACGATGGCATATCTCACTCATTTGCCGCTCCTCCTCCTGCGGCTGTCCAAACCGTTGCAGATGTGCAAGCTGCTGCGGAACTCGCCCATCTCATCCAGCAAGTAGCCGACACTCATGCCATGAATATGGTCGTGGGGAATCAGGGAGACAGTGTCTTAGCTCCTCCGGGAGATTTCCTACCACCGCCTCCCCCTGCTATGGATGATCCTATGGACCTACCTCCAACAATTGATGACCGCTTCCATTCGATCTCACGATCACAACTGGAGCGAGAGACGATTGCTTATGCAGCAGCGGCGCAAGTAGAGCATGGCGGGGATCACCCTCATCCACCCCCTACCCCGGGTGGCGGACCAGTAACCAGTCCACCGTCTGTCCAGCCTCCACCTTATCTAGGAGAAACTGGAAACGTTCCAGGATCAGGCGCACCACCCTCCTATCTGGATTCACGTTGAATCGTTACCGGATCCTCATATACTTCTTCAAATCGTTGTTCAGTTGTCTTTTTGGGTGGATAGCATCCATATTAGTTGGAATAAAGTTGAATCTTGATCACACAAAGGCTACTGGGAGTCATAGGAAGACGATGTTGCAGGCCACCGACCGCAAACAATGGTAATATTCCGGGGGACAAGGGCTACAGACAGATAGAGACAGAACGACAGCGAGAGCGAGAGATACAATCAAATAATAATCAGGCAGAACGAAGAAATGCCTAGTGAACAGAAGGAAGAGAAAGAGCAGGTAGTATGGTAGAGTGTCCTTGCTCGAATAGATGAGCGCTAGGCGCTCGATTAGAGTAAGGTATAGTATATGCTGCGCATCACTAGAGAACTCAATATCAGTTTCAGCTGTTCAGAGCTACTTCAGTCCAAGAGAAAGCTCACCTTATGCAATGACGCAGTAGCCCATGCCAGAGCCGTTGCCCTTCTCAGCGTCCATTGGGACATCGTTCTCCTCGGAGGCGACTTGAGCGAAGAAAGAGATGTTGAAGAAGGAGTCCATTGTGTTGGTGAGAGTGTGATTAAGTGAGTGAGAAGAGTGAGTGTGTGTAAGAAAGAGAAGACTCGCTGATGATGCTGGGTTGAAGCAAGAGGACCGAGGATTTTATAGCTTTCAAGATCGATCCGTTACCATATCCAGCATTGGCAGTGAACCCGGTATTGTGATAGGACAACGAAGTCGAGGTACAATAGTCATCACATAGAATAATGGGCGTAGCACTCCAGATTCTGCCGTGGTCGTCGACAGACTCGCGCGGTCCTAGAATGGCATTTCCTATTATGGACAATTAGGAAAACGTGGACGTCGGGGAAACAATGCACCACGCGAGTATCAGGAGACGGTTGAATGGTCGATATTGGTGAACTTGAAAGGAAATATGCCAGGGGAATTGACTACAATCGGAATGATGAGATGCCCTTTGTGCGCCTAGTCCAAAAACGGAAAGCAACGTGGTCCCGCCCTCTTGTTCGCAACCCCTCGTAAGTGGTTCTTAAGGTCCAAGACAAAGGAGTATTCTTCTTCACTGAGTTCCCCATGGCATGTTTGGTTGCATCTGTCCTTCGAAAGACCCTGAGTTTAGGTTCTCACGGCTCACCCTACTGAGTTCGCCGAACAGGCAGATCAAAGTTCACCCAAATAAGTCCGTGAGAAGACCTGAACCTCATATTCCTCCTATATTCTAAAGAAGGTCGAGTACGCAGGATCACTTATCTGCTTGCATCTCCCATTTTTACACCTCAGAAAATTGGCTTACTCGGGGACTTGGCATCAAGGTCTGACGAATCCACCTTCACAGCCCTTACGACAACCATTCGTATCGGTGCGGCGCACGGCGGCCTACTAACTCCATCCAGAAGTCTTGTCCAACTCGAAACCACCTTTCTATCTTCATCAACAATCAAAGATGGACGAACCACAACTCGATTCACCCGTCAACAAGCTACCTCCCGAGCTTTTGTGCAAGGTATTCTTGTATTGCGCCTCCCCTGACTCATCACCTCAAGAGGACGATTTGGGGGATTCGTGGGAGACAGAAAATGGAAACGATGCATCCATCATCCCCCTTACACATGTCTCAAAGTACTGGAAGTTAGCCGCTTTAGGATCTCCAGAGCTTTGGAGCAAAATATGGATAAAGGAAGGCGTCCCTCTATCCAAAACAGCCGAATGGCTTCGACGATCGAGTTCATATCCGCTTGATATCACAATCAATCAGTCTTCATTCGGCTTCGTCCAAGAAGCGGTGAAACTGCTCATTCCTCACTCGTTAAGGTGGAGGCGGTTCAGGTTGCAGGAGAATGTCGATGCTCGTTATGGATCGCAAGCGCTTTACCTCAGGCCAATCTTTTATGAGGTGGCTAATCCTGATCTCGTAACTATATCGCTCCCAAAGCTTGAAGTACTCCAATTGTGCGACCATGCAGCGCTATATGACACCTCGGCGTCCCGCTTCATACACTTGAACACTCCTGCATTGAGAATCTTGCAAATGAAGGATATCAGACATGATTGGAACCATTTCCGCATGGATCTCGGACATATCACTCACTTCCAACTTTCTGAATCCGATCCAAATAAGTGAGTTAATCATGATATGTGATAGCATAACGAAAACCTCATTATACCTATTTAGGCCGTACGTTCGTGATTTGATAAGAATAATCGGTCAAATGGGCGCACTTCAGCTCCTAGATCTCACTATTGACGAAGCTCTCGATGATAGTCTTGTGCCACTAGTAGATGGTCACACCATGATCCTCCCATCCTTGAAGACTCTTTGCTTGACTCTCACAGGATCCTGTCCAGAGCTCTGGACGTGGTTGACGAACCTCGATGCCGCCGAACTCCATTCTATGCAAGTCGTACAATTCTGCCCTGAAGATACCGATGCAGATGTCCGGTGGCACTCTCAAGTCCAAGAGCGTGGATGGATTCCTTTACAAAAGGCCATTAAATTCCCGTCCCTGCGAGAGGTCAAGTGGCAACCCGGTGAAGAGAGGTCATGCGGAGGGTGTTTCGTTCCCTTTATTTCAGCAATACCCACGATCAGTCGCCTCACTGTGGTTGAGCCATGGCGTCTTCGTTATCCTCTTATACCATTATTTTCCTTCACCAATTGTGCACAGCTCCAAAGGGTTGATATATACAGTCCTAGCAACCCTCCGGACTTCGGAAGCGAGGTCACAAAGATGATCCGTCGTGTTAGTCCCAAGGCTCACATCTTTCTCAACGACGTCCTAATCTCGGATGGAAATCACTGATCCTGATGGAGAAGGTGAACAAAGGTCGGATTTCGCCGAGCACTTGTCAAGTCGGGACACCCGAATAGGTTCTAGTGGGTAGAATCCAGCGATCTCAATAATTCACGAGGACAGCTGTATTAATACTTGTCCTGATCCAACGTATCTTGTTTCAGGTATTCCTTATATACGGTGTCAATGTTCCCATAATTAGCGTAACATTATGAGGATAGTCATCGCGGAGAATAGATCGTGGAAATTCATGTGTGCCTTGAATGACGCGTTGTTTACCAGCTGCCTTTCACTTTCAACCGCCATCGTGCATCTCTTGGTTCTTCTTGGAGAATCGGTAAGCCCACAGCTAAAATTAAAATCTCTCTCTACACGGTAGTTGACTGCTTTCTTGCTTATCGGTACTTGTTTGCTTTGCCAGATCAAAGTCTGAGCACTCAAGTACGTATCACGTCCGGGTCATACGAACCAGCTAACCATCTGGCTCCGTAGTATTCTTCGTATACTCTCCAGTCATTTGCTTTGAAACTGGTACGTGAGTTTTTTGCGATCTCGCTGACGTGATGGGACACTAGCCACGCCTCGTAGTCGGCGCGTCATGAAGGAACTCATCAGTACAGAGGCACTTGTCCTGCATAATGAAAATCGCCCAGCAACGGAGCTCGAAACGAAAGATATCTTGAAGCAGATTTCTGTCCATCAAAAGCACGTTCACGCCGTTGACGAAGAACTGCAACGCCTTCAACGAGCTATCGATGACATGACCGGTTTAATCAATAAGAAGAGCACTAAAAGAAAACGGCACCTGGACGCAATTGCTTTCAAGAATGGTCTTCTCGCACCTATACGCAAGCTTCCTTTCGAAATCATCGGAGAGATACTGTTCCATGTCATCGAAGCACCACCCTATTCATCACCATTACAGCTCTCTCGTGTCTGTCGGTACTTCAAGTATGTTATTGATCACACTCCCAAACTATGGAGCCGCTTGCACTTCAAACGCTGCAATGAGGCAAAGAAAGTCTCAGCAAAGGCCATGCCTCTCTCGGTAGCCTGGAAATGGTTAAGGAATGCAGGAGAGTGCCCGATAGCCGTTACTATTGAGCAAGGCCCCTACAAGTTCGGTGAAGCACCGCCGCCCTTTCATCTCGTCGACGTTGCTGGCTTTTTAGAAATTCTTTCCGGCCATCGCCTCCGAAGCATAAAGTTCATCGCACACAACCTCAATATTACTAATTTCAGCTCCTTTCTCAGCCGCCTGCAGCTTAGATCTCTCGTCGACCTTCAGTCATTAGAAGTCCAGGTCCCGTACGACTACTGGCTGGAACCCAGGGCTCCTGCACCCTTCACCAATATCCATGATATATTCACGGCAGCACCTCACCTGATCCAAACCATCTCTGTTCCAATGACATTCCTTCCGCTTGATTGTTCAATATTCTCTCACGTCACGGGCCTAACTTTGATGGATCGAGAGGAAGACTTCCTCAACAGATTGTGCTCACTCTTGTCTCATTGCTCCAGCGTTCAATATCTTTCCATCGAATATGTTGGGTACATGGACGAAATCATGCAGACGGAAACTTCCCTCTCGATGCCTACAGTACAAGAGCTACGTACTCATGGTGACAGCCCGCTAGGATCCCTTTTTCAGAGAATACGCTTCCCGAACCTCCAATTCCTACAAATATCAAGAAAGTACGGAACTCTCAAACAGCTTGATACGGCCGTTAAGCAACTCATCCAAACTTCGAATCCTCCACTTGCTGAACTATCCTTGGTGGGAAGTCGGTTCTCCGAAACGACGTTGATCTGGTTCCTTGAACGCTTGCCTGACCTCGAACGGCTTCACCTTAAGGAGATAGGCGTTGCACATAAATTCGTAGACGCGCTGGTTAGGACACCAACTCCTCGACGACGCCGTGTTTGTCCAAAACTCACGTGCCTTGACATATCCCAAACGACTCGACTGCGCGTGCTGGATGTTACTGCATTACTGAAAGCAAGAGTACATGATGCTCGTACCGAGGCCAAGAGGGGGAAGAGATTGTCGAAGAAGAAGCAATATCTTGCACCGCCCATGCCATTGAAGAGCTGCATCCTGAACGGAGTGGAGATGATAAAGGATGAAATCAAACTTGAGTTTAATGAGCAAACTCGATAGGAGGTGAGTATGATCAATGGAGCTTTGGCACCGTGGATAGCTCAGTTTGGGATTTCATTCTAGATGAACGTGACCATTGCGCACCGTGCATGTACATTATTAGATTGTTATGAATGACACAGTATAATTCCATCTTGACGTTGTGACTCGAGTGACAGATAAGCTGCTACCCCACTTGGCGTCAACAACCACCTCCTTATCTTTTGTACAAGGCAATGGTATGAGATAATTCGTCAAATCACGTCCTCGGCGACATAGTTAATTTTCCCTAGGTGCTATCCGTGAGGGTTGACATCGAAAATGATCGACTCTTCGTTTCACCATAATTCCCGCAATCGTGAGGTTGTGTCACTCACTTGATCCGCGTTTCTGTTTCATGTCTAGCACCATTCGGATCATCACAAAGATCGGGAATGACCAGATAGGGTGTAGTTATTAATAGATGAACAATGAACAAAGATTCGTGATTTAAGGTAAATCGTCAAAGGACACTCTTAATGTAGCAAGGGAAACGAAACTGGAAATAAATGTGGTCACAAGAAATCACTGGGTTTTGCATTCTCCAGGTTCGACATTATCGGCGTCTTTGGTAACCTTCTTGCGTGGTTGAATCTCGTCTTCATCTTCGGAGCCCGACTAGACAACGACAACATACAGCGTCAGTGACAGTCGTGGCAGAGTAGGGAGGCATTGCTTACGTCAAAAATGTCTTCATCATCAAATACCATGTCGTCCTCGTCATCATCCTCATCGTCAACGTCATATTCAAGCGCCTTGCCAGTGTAGTAGTCAATCGCTCTTGGTATGATCTATGAGAAAGGAATTGATAAATGGGTTGGATTACAGGATAACATTGGAGGTGGGACCCACTTTGTCTTTGAGATCTTCACCGATCTGATAGTCCAATTCCAACTGCTCTTGAGTTTGAGTCAATTCACCTTCATCAACATCTCCTGTTGCCAAATCCTCCATTTTTGGTGGGGCTGGTGGTGAGAAGAAGCGGAAGAAGGAAGGGACTGTCTTGACTCGCTGGATGACCCGAGTTCGATTTGTGTCTAGCAGAGATGTAGTGAAATAAGCAACGTTGAGACGAAGCCTCATTGAGTTGGACACTAACTCTTGTTCCGTTGCTTGCGGGTCTCGATTTCTTTTGTCAGGTCCATGTTCTCCTTCCAATGTATTTCGCTACCCTCCGCCTGGCCGTAAACTGGTTCACCTGAATAACTGAGCTCTTCCTCGTAATTGTAAGTCTTCGTCAAAACCTCCTCATCAAAGAAGTTGTTTGGCGAGAAATGGAACGAGAGCTTGTATCCATGTTTCGGTGCTTCGAGGAATTCGAATCGGATGTCGGTAAGATGCTTGAGAGCCTAGCGAGGGAAAAATGACTAAGTCATATGTAACCAAGTTTGCTAAGATTTCAAGCAACACACCTCCTCGTCTCGCTCTGTGATAAGTGGTGATATTCCAACATGATTCTTCAATGCAGTGAGCCAGAAGTCGGGGATTCCCTTGATATCCTTCTTTTCGTCGGTGTCCTCAGGAATATCCGCAAGCTTAGTCAATTCAGGATCGTCGATCGCAGTCTGAGCTTCTCCAGCGGTAACTTCGGCATCAGTAGGTTCAGCAGCTCCTGTCAAGATCTCATGTCGGCGTTTGAAGAGAGGGTTGTAGAGCCCTAGATACTAATCAGAGTAACCCAACATAAGTCACCTCAATGCCATGTGCTGAAATGGATCTACTCACCTTTTTGTCCAATTCCATAAGTTCTTTACGGTATTGGATCTCCATTTTAGAGTACTGTGTTTGTACACCCTTCAAGCCCTCCACCCTTTTCCTGACCACCCGAGGCAACGACTCCAAGAAATCTACCTCTGTTCCTATCAACCCAGCTAACCTAGCCATAATATCATCACCTGCATCCGATCCTCCTTCATGTTCTGGGATGTCTGGTACAGTCGGACGGGATAATCCCTGAGAGATTGGAGCTGTGACCAAGGGTGTGTTCACCGGAGTCGGCGCTGTCAGCGAGGCACCAAGGTTGTGTTTCGAGATGTTGATTTCTTCAGAGGGCATGGTCGTGAACGAGTGAGAAACGTCGGAGTGGTTGTGGTTGAAAGAGAAGAAAAAGTGCTGTGAATGATGACGAATGGCTAATCGAGGTTCTGCCTCGAGGCTCTGAATCGACCTGCTTTTTTTCTTTCTCGTAAATAATGTGACAACGCAACAGGTCACATTATCTCTTTTCCCTCGAACACGCGGGGGCTCGCTGCTCGAATGGAGAAGTCAGGAACGGGTATTGATGACTATTTTTTCATATTAATTGAGTATATGAACATATATGAGATAAGAAAAGTCCATATGAATACAGTCGAAGTCCCCACGATCCACCTTGTTTTTGTACATTAGTCATTGTGTCATTGGCCAGAACTCGCCCAGGGCTGCCGCAATTGCTCTACCAACAGTATCATTGTCCAATCTATCTCCATTCCCAGCTTTGAAGTCCAGAGGTTCCATAGAAGCGGACGTGAGACGAACGGATTGTCGATCTTCCGTATGAACGGTCGAAGGCGTCCATTCATGAGGTTCTCGGTACGGATCTCTGGGATAATGAAATGCCGCGCCATCAGTAGGGATAGCTCCTCCCCATTCCTGCATAGGCGAATTATCAAGTAGTAACGCATCCGGTCGAATCCCAATGGTTGGAGCAGGTTCATTCTCGCCTAAAATCCCACCCCCACAATAAGGGTCATACGGTTCCCCACTAAACCTATCCTCAACTCCAAGTGAGTCCCTTTTAAGCATAGTATGGATATCAGATGGTGGGAGAGGTTGAGGATAAGGGAACGGCCATTTCGGCAGATCGTCATCTTGGCCAATACGATTTTGAGAGAGCTGGAATGAATTATTATCCACCATATCCGTGCTGACGTCCCCAGCATCGTGGATATACGCAGCCAAATCATCCTGCTGAAACGAAGAATCGAACGCAGGGCCGTCCATGGTTTGATCAGGTTCAGACGTGGGTTGAGCAGGCATCTTGGGAGGATCATTTGAGGGTGTGATGTCCATTGGCTGACCAATCGGCACCGAGCCAGGATCACTTGATTTTGGCTCCTCTGATGAGCGTAATGACGTAAGAGGAGATGAAGTGCTATCACATTGCTTTTCCACCACAGCTCGCTTCTCTCTTCCTGCTGTAGAGGAAGGTGTGACCAGATTCCCTCGCGCGGATGGTGCAGGTACGTCCGTAGCAGCGGATACCTGCTCAGCATCTTGTTCGGCGTCAGCTGGTTGCCGTCTGAGCAGTTTTCGACTCCTGGGTTTAGCTGATGATTCGACGTGGTTGCCCTTTTCCTCGTTTCGCTTCCGCTTACATGCCAAGCAGATACACCTGTTGGAACACACTGGACACCTCGACAGTTGCGAATTAGGATCGAATGGGAGCGGATATCTAGCAAACAGACAATATCTCATAAGTGATGAGCAAACATAAACAAGAATCTGAGCTTACTTTGCGAGACAGGAATCACAGAAAGGTTTGGGACACAAACGACAACTCATGGCGATACGTTTCCGATGACACATATGACACCATCTCATCACTCCACCGGACTCCGCATCCTCCTTGGATTTACCTCCCCAAGATTTCTCATGGAGATTGTATTCACTGTCGGATCGATCGTCGTCACTCTGGTGTAGGTATTCGTTGTTCCTCCATTCCAAATGTCGTCGCGGTTTCCGAGGGAATCCTGTGGCATACCGCTTCAATTTACACGAGTTGCTGTTTATGGATATCTTTTCTGTGTCGGAGACGGTGATATAAGGATTGGAGACGGGCACCCATTCGATTTCGGAGTCAGAGGGGTCGAGAGATCCAGTCCGACCAGAGTCTTCCGATTCGGGAACGATATCGGAATCTGGATGTGGATTGTCCATGTAATCCTCGACTTCGTCCAAGAACTCTTCTGGGATGTGCTTATCGTAGTAATCTTCATCCCAGTGATGCAGGTGTTCCTCGGATACCTCTTTGATATGACGAAGACCACGTCGCCGCCGAACCGCATCCACTACATCTTCAGGCTCTTCCACGAATTTGCCTTTCCCCTTCCCCTTGCCTTTTCCTCTACCCGCACTAACAGCGAGTGACGCAAGATAACGCTCTCGTAGCGATCGCCATTCCGGATCTTGCATAAGAGTGGAAACGGAAGGAATTTCAACATTGAGGAGAGTGATGGATGACCTGGATTCGGTTGGCGATGGGACAGAACCGAATTGCTGGGACCGTGACGTGGAGGGTCCAGGTGGGTCTATGGACATTGGAGATGGAGATAGAGCATACAAAAGTGGACGAGCGGGTGACATGGGCGATTGAACGGGATCATCCCTCGATGATGGTGGCAGTAGAGTAGAAGGTGATCGTGCTCGAATGGGACTATCGAATGGAACCAGATTCTTTTCTACTTCTATCCTGGAATTTTCGCTGTTTGGAACCGAAGATATCGGAGAGCGCTTCCTCTTTAAATTATTGGGAGTTTCTGGATTTAACGGTACCTGAAGGGATTTAAGCGTTGGTTTATTGGGAAAAGGCAAATACTAATGGATCAGATGACATTACCACTCGCAACCCGAATTTTTTGAGGTATTTGTTATTCCGAGCCAGCCACGTTGCAAGATCCATCTCTTCCGCAGAGCCCTCAACGTTTGAAGTTGCGTTGGAGGGTGAGGAAACGGGTTTGGGTGAAGATGCGGTCGATCGAGGACGCCGCTTCGGAGGGCGTAGGTCAATGTCGGATTCGTCCAATAAGCTCTCGTGGCCACCTGCACTATCACACACGATGCTTGAGTCTGTCATTGTAGTTGACCGCTGAGATGAAGCTGGTTTTGGTGGTTGCTTCAATTTTGAACGGGATGTTGAGAAGGGTCTTTGTTTAGACGGTAAGTTAAGCGTGTCGATCGTCTAAACAACCGCGCAAAGTCAATGGCGATAAGCGTGTGATAGGATGTACTCACATCATCTTCCGTTGTATTCTCTCCTCGAATTGGATCCTTTCCTTTTCGTCGAGAGACATCAACGCTGGTGATTTTAGCCGTTTGTTGATTCCGCTTTATGGGTCCTGAACGATGGAAGAATGTGGCTGGATGAATGGACTCATTATCGCTTTCAGACTCTTGTTTTTGCGGTCTTGGACGACGACGATGAGTGTAATCAATCAATGGTTGTTTGCGGCTGTTGCGGGCGGATGCCATCCACGAAAAAAACCACAGAGATGGCTCAACACTCTTGAATAGTGTCGCTTAAGGCGATGATACAACCTTTGCGAGAGAAATTGCCTTTTGGTGACGATGAAAGTAAGAAATAAGAAATCAAAGCAGAAAAAGCAGAATTATCGGCAAGACAGGGCGTTTACATCTCCCCGGTCCAAACTCGGACGCTACATTTGTTGGGTCACAACTGCAACAAACAAAGTCATCATGGGCTATAATTGGCTGCTGTGAGTGTATGATATTATGTGCACTGGTGTATCATTCACAAGGAATAAGAACTTGCAGTATGATATTGGGAGTACGGAGAAAATGATGAGTAGTATTCGCGCTGGAGTGATTCACCATTCTCTTGTTCTCGGGTATCCCCGCCATGGATCCGGTCCTGTGATTAGTAATTCCTTCGTACGTGCTTGTGTACACAGTCTTTTCGAAAGAAAATAAGCCCATTCACTGTCTCTCAGCATCAGAAACGGCATTTCATACAAGAGCATCAAAGGTTCCAAGCCGAAATAATACCAGCTAGCACTACAGTCACTTTATGCCTCCAATACGCAGAGTAATCTCTGGTGCATTTATAGCCATTAATATAACACTGATTTAATTATACAGCTCGTAAGCTAGATAATTGCCTCTTGAGACGCATTGGTGAGTCTTGGCAGCACGTGATAGTAGAAAGCCAACCGCGGAGTGAGCTAGCCCAAAAAGGTAAGTTGTCAGGGGTAGTCCAGCTTTATTTTTGTATTTTTGTTTTTACGCTGAACCATGAAAACAACGATTGAATTGCTTAATTCAATCCATGTCTCCATGACGCACTAAGTCGCTGCACGCCTAGCCCTTCAATTCATTCCGTAGGCTATAAAAGCAGCCGCGATAACGACTCTTTGATGCTATCGCTTTTCCCCCTCTTCTTTGACAACCCAGCTTTCTCGTCTACCATGGTCGTCGCTAAAGCTACTCGTCTTCCTAGCAAGGAAAAGACTAGTTACTCTTCTCATCCTACATATAAAGATGACGGCGGCCTGGTATTATTGGTGAGTGGTGGTTTCTCTTATTTTGGATCAATGATTAATCGAGCCGCTGTTTGCAGGACCGCGAAAATGACTATTTAGCTTACCTCCTCGCCTACATTTGCTGGGGTCTTCCAGAACGTCGTCTCTTCGGCTCAACATGGGGTACACCCGATATGGGGCTTCCTTGGTTGGCGCAGTTGGGTAGCAGGTGAGGAGCAAGATCGTCTTGATCGAAATCCGGAACTAACACACCACTTGCAGAGTCCAACCCAATCCAACATTCATTGACGTCGTCCGTCAAGACGTCAGACACATTGATGATCCCTACGTTATCCTAGCAGCAGTCTACCTCATTCTCCGTCTCCCTATTGGTACTCCAGCATTTCTAGAAGAAGGTTTCGACATCGAGGCCAACCTTCAAACCCCTCACCACTTGCATCTCATTGGCCTCCGTGAACCAAAATCCTTAACACCTTCATTCACTCCCGAGGAAGAAAAGATCCGAAACTGTCTCGCCAGTGCCGAAAACATCCATCTCGCAATCTACGATCTTGCTTTGACTTTGGGTTCCAAGTCGATGGCCGACATGCAATACAAAGGTCCTGTCCCGTAAGTAAAGTTTTTCTCTTTGATCATAAAGTGCAGAAGTTGACCGTCTTTAATTAGCATCAGCCCGTCCGATCAAAAGCTCTTTTTCGAATCCCAGAGAATTGCTTTACAATACTTCAACTACAATCTCATCATCCAAGAGGACTCCTTCACAGCATTCTTAGACTCACTCTTCCCCTTCAGACCTGTCGGCATGCATCACAACCTCCATTACTACGTCACCGCAAAAGTTCTCAAGTCAGGCTACCCTCGCATAGAAAGGACCCAAAAGACGCTCAAGTCACTCATACCACTTCCTGCTACGTTTGCTAAGGACGAAGATGAAGATTTGGCCGAAAAGTTGATGGCTGAAGCAGCAGATATGCTGTTCATCGTTCCCGTCGCTCCCCAGAGCGAATTTCCAGAAGAGGACAAGGAAGATGATTCGCCTGCCACTACCTGCACTCCTGCATCCGTTTCATCCATTACTGCTATCAAATCTCCCAAAGCGGAGAGGGAACTCACTGTCACTAATCCAGACCCGGAGTCTCCAGAACCTCTTTCGCCTACTTCATCCGTTACCTCCGACGCAACCCTTGCTACCTGGAAACGGTCTTCCGTCTCTTCCTCAACCTCATCCCTCGTAGATCCCGAGGTCAAGCCTTCCGCTGCCTGCTCTGCTATTGTCGAAGAAGTGGTAGTAGCTGAAATCAAGAGTGTTTCGCTTTGGGACAAATGCATGGAGTTTTTGACTCCCCTTTACGAATTCATCGACTTTATGGGCAATCCTGAAGACATGGATTGAACTCCTCGTCG
>WSUA01000004.1:90706-103871 GCA_019633455.1 Tulasnella sp. 419 | reverse complement strand
TAGTAAGCCGCACCTCAGATATGCGATGAAGTGGTTGCTATGCGTTTGGGTTGATGCCGGGAGTACAGAGATCGACAAAGTCTAATGTCGACGGCCGTTGAGTGGCTGTGATGGAGATGTGAAGATGCCGGAGAGTCGGACTATGAAAATATGAATGTTTTTGCTTTAACCCCGCGTGCAATTTCGAGACCGACGGCATTGGACTCTCTTGGAATTTCTATTTCACCACTTACTTTATTGTATTCAAATTTATTCTCTGTCAGGTGAGACGATGTCAGAGTAATAAATTTAATATTTGACTGACAGATTTCTCAAAGACACGACTTACCACGAACTTATAAAAAAATCAGCGTTGACGTTGTTGTCAATGACACAGAGTTTGAGTCTCAACCACCACCAGCAAACAGTGAATTCTCCTGTCAAATCTACTCATTCCTCTCAGAGGGAAGACGATGAAGAGGATTGGTTCAGCACTGCAGAAGGTTCCGATGACCTCGAGACAACTCCCAAAACAAATGGCACAACCGCCAATGCCACAAACGCGGTAGCTTCTTCAAGCAATCCACACATTCATGATCCAAAGGGAAAAGGAAAGCAAGTCGACATTGGCGTCGTATCTTCTTCATCCCAATACGATGCAGACCCATCCTCGGATTCGCCACCACCTTCCCCCATTCCACATACGACGATCACTGCCGAAAATGTAATCCAAGAGAATGGCTCTTCAGGTTCAATTCGGACCAATTCGGTGCTGGGCTTACAATTACGCGCCGGCCCGTCGCGCAGTCCAGCCAGCAATTCCACTCGACCACCTCCTCTTCAGGAGTCTCCTCGTGGATCGGCTAATAGGAATGCTTCATATTCTATTAACCGTGACCAAAATCCCTCATCATCATCAATGCACGCGTCCGACATCAGCATACCTTCTGTCAACATCATCCCCACTTCCCCACCTCCACCAGGCAGATCCACTCCCCCGAGAATGTCTAGCAACTCTCTCGACATCCCTTCATCCCCGACTTCTCAGTCATTTCCGTCCGACTCTCAAACTCCCAACAGGCGTCGTGAAACTCTAGGTTCAACTACACCGTCAGATCGTGAACGACGTAGCAATCGCAGGCGGTCATTGGATGTAAGTGTCGCTTGATTGTCGGCGTATCCGGTGTCTTTGAACTCAACAATCCCCACACACTTATTATTTTTTTTTTGGCAGCCGCGCGCAGGGAGTAAACGACTTTCTGGTTTCATTTCCAATTTATTCCACAACCGAGAAAGAGAGCGAGAAGCGTCTACTTCATCCACCCCAAATCCCGATACTCTTCCAAATCAACAACCCTCTGCACCCCGTCGTTCGAATTCACCGACCGTGGAATCACCTCTCATCGAGGCACCTATTACCCCTCCACCGGCTTTACCTCCACCTACGTTACAGCAACTCGGTCTCAAACTTTCATCTCTCACGTCCCACCTTCAACAATCTCAATTCACTCATGCACCTTCAAGTGGAACGTTTTTGGCTCCTCATTATCTTTTATTATGCCACAGTCAAGGATTAGACGTTCTACCACTCGAGGGTCCACCTGCACCGTATCCTTATGCGTTAATTAGGAGAGTGGCGTTCAAGAGCGTGTTGGTCATGGAGGAGCGAGGCGTGTTAGTTGCAATTGCAGGAAGGAGGGAAGGCGTTAGAGTTTATGCACTTGAAGAAGTCCGCAAAGCCGTGGAGTGGAGAATGGAGGTTGAATTGATTCGTGAGAGGGAAAAGCAGGAAGGGAATTCAAGTAATCAAGCTGGAGGACGAACGAAGAAAGCAGCTAGCTTGAGCGTATTGGGTCGAGCAAGTGAATCGAGTACGAGCCATATTGCCGATCGTATTAATTCAGAATCACCTGTTCCTCCAATACCTTCAGCAAAAGCAGACATTTTGCCTCATGTAAACGGTGAAGCTACGGATCCTTATTCTACACCTCGAACACCTCCTCGAACTATAACCCGAAGACAGTCCTTACCCACATCTCCACCACCTCTATACGCATCCCTCTTACCTCCCTCACCTTCCCGACCAGAAGCTGAAGAACTACAAGTGGAAGATGTACCTTCTTCAGTTGCCGTAACGTCCACCCCCCGACTAGGAACACGTGCATCCACAAACAGCTTGCTTTCCATCCCATCACCTTCTCGTGCAGGAGCTAGTACAGTTCGTCAACGAAATGCTTCGATAGCTACCGTTTCACCTACGGCCGCCGCGAGACTTGCAGAAGACGAAAAGGGAAAAGGAAGAGAAGATGATGGACAGATGGAGTTCAAGCCTGGGCATGATGATAGTGATGAAGAAGCTTTGGTTGCTGCGGGACCGTCAGGGAGTGCGGCGTTGGATGAGAGGACTTCTTCGATTAGACCTCAGCCAGAGGATGATGAACAGGAGCAGGAAGAGTTGAGAGCGCGACCTGTGGAAGGTCGAGTAGGGGATGTAGGGGCTACAAGTGGGAATGTTGTGTCGGCAGCACCTCAAGCGGATGCAGATCCAACACAGGATTCAGATATAACGTCAATCAACTCGCCTGGTGTATCTGATGCGGTAAATATGGCAGAATTTGGTGCTCGTCCACCAACAGCAGCACCTGCACCCACTCTTCTCTCTATCCGTCAGGCTCTCTTGTCTGTCGTACCTCCGACGATCAGTGGAGGTGCAAGACCTGGAAGATTAAATCTTGCACCCAGACCACCACGTGCCATACGCGAACCTGTCGGTGGTGAAGAAAGTGGAATCAATACTCCCATGGAAGATGGCGAGTTTATCAGCTTTGACCAAATGTTGAGAGAAAGTAGGATTCCACCTCCACCTCCAGTTCCACCACTCCCTCCTATACTTACTCAATCTACATCTTCGGCTCCTGGTTCGCCTACGAATTCGAATACTCCTGGTGGACGAAAGAAGAAACGACGGAGGTGGAGTGTGATGAATGGGGTGTTGAAGACTACGAATCCGAGTGTGAGCTCGAGTTCGGCTGCTCATCATCACCATCATCATGAGAACCAGAGTACGACGGAGTTGAACCGATCTACGACTAGAGATGGTGGCACGCATCCTACGGATAGTTCGGCTTCGATAGCTGCGAGTGGAAATGGTGGGCATGGTGCAGAAACGATTTCAATGTCGGATAGATCTAGTTTCACCCATGGACATGGGACGGGAGGCGGTCCCAGTTCGATTGTTTCATCTCCAACAGCTACTACCCATCCTCTTCGTGGTCCAACACCTTCGGCTTCAACTACGAGTTTGGGAAGAGCTTCGGGTTCAGCGATTACTGCTCGATCTAACGGACTCCCTACTCGTTCGAATTCGCATACTACAATTCATACCGTCGATCGCGTTTTTGCTCCGCACGAACCTCCCGTTTCACCTATTCGTCCAGATGCTACACCTCCCCATCCTCTCTCTGCTCCAGCTTCGAGAACGTCTCATCGATTCCTTCCCAAGTTATTCACGGCTCTTGGAAGACATGGAAACAACAATAGACGAAGTGCGAGTTCGGGTCCTAGGAGGAGAAATAAGAACGAGAGTGATGGTGCTGCTGTGGCTAATAATGCGCTTGTCAATGGTGCAAATACGGAATCGGAAAAGGAGAATGCGAGTGGGGATGGAAGTAATGGACCGACTGCTGGACCTAGTACTGCACCTGCGCCTACTACTATCACGGCTGTTCAAAGTATGGCTCCGAAATTGGAGTATGTCAAGCTTCCTGGAACGAAAGGCGCTTTAGCTATCAAAGCTGTTGAAACTGCCAAGAAGAGGTGAGTATACATTTTCATTTACATTAGAATTCTGATTAATAACATTCCCTCGTTAGCTTCCTGGCTATCCTTTGTGGTGAAGCGGGCGAAAAAGTCGAATTGTTTGCTGGAACATATAGAACAGCATTGGGACTCTCAAGAACATTCATTCTTCCAGATTCTCCGAGATCGTTGGAACTTCAATTACAGGGAGATGATTTGGTGGAGGTGTTCCTGGTGTTTGCACAGAACGTGTTTGGGTTGGAGCCTGCTACTGTTCGTGTGCGAGAAGTTCGAATTGGGAGGGCAGAGAGGAGAGCAGCCAGGAGACGAGCTAGAGAGGCAAGAGGGCAAGCCGAGGTGACCACCAACGCCGGTGAAGGTGAAGGGAATACCGCAGCAAGTGACATTCATCATCCCGAGACCATTGTCACGACCGTCGTCAGCGTTGGAGATGACACTGTAGATCCTTCTGCTGGAAGAGGAGATGGCCAGCTTCGACGATCTGCGTCAAGGCCCAGGAGATCAGTGGCGGGATTCATTTCCTCGGCAGGTGCAAATGGAAGCAGCGTATTGAATGGAGTGATTGACCGAGGACGGGATATTGCAGCTCCAGATGGTTCAAGAAGTTCTTCACCAACACCCGCCAATAATGCTGCGGTTGCTCCAGTCACAACTTCAACCGCTACTGCGTACGTTCCACCACCGGAGGAGCTTGCAGCGATCGCAGCTGTTGCTCAATTTGGACCCTATACTACTTTCCAACAACTGAGCTTTGCACCCAATTTCCCTCTTGGCACGATTGCCGACGACTATATCATCCCACCGACATATGATGAGTTCATGGCATATAGAAGGAGACATGAACCCACGGCTACGGGGGTCAGTGAACTCATTGATGCTCCGGAAGCACCCGCAATTCTAGGTCCTCCTGCACCTCCTGCACCTCCCCTTCCTTCAACGGCTCCCAAATGGTACTATGTCGATCCGAAAGGCGTCCTCCAAGGTCCATGGAAAACGTCTCTAATGCAGTCATGGTACAAGGATGGATTTTTGCCACCGGATCTACCGGTTCGAAGAGAGCATGAATCAACGTTCATACTGTTGAAGGAGCTGGTGGTGAGAGCTGAAGATAGCGAAAGACCTTTCCATACCCCACTAGTCACTCCCTCCGCCAGTACTTCAAATCTCCCTAATACCATACAACCGTCGCTACTCCTCAAGCCTCTCTCTTTACTCGCCCAACCGAGACATTTCGGTCCACCTGCTTTGTTCTTCTCGTCTCGTGGCGGTCATAGCACCACGATCGTCGACTCTCGTGGTAAATCAGTGCTCCGTGGTCGGCTTAACTGGAGTGCAGATGATGATGCGCATGGTGGAAAACTGGGTGATGTTCGCAGACTGGAAGCCTTCGATTCAAATGGTCGAGCAGTGATTGTAGCCCTGAGGCAATGCGGTTTGGAAGCTGTTGACGTGGGTGATGCCCTTCTTCAGCCTGCCGATGAATCCAGGGCCGCGCTTCCCTCCTACCAGCCTAACCCGATCGGAGTGTCTCGCAGACCAACATTCGTATGGAGACTAGGAAACTCGATCGAACCCCTCGCTCAACTATCACCTGTGGAATTCCCTTTCACTTCATCTCAACCATCGACAAGACGATTCATGTCCCAACTCAGTGGCAAAAGATCTGGAACTGGTGCATCTGGCCATCACTCCTCACGACCTTCAACAAAAGGTACCGGTGATGCGAATGGAGCTGACGATGCGGATGGAAATCCAGATGAAGAGATCATCTTCTTGGGAAGGCATGACGACAAGATTTACATCTGCGAAAAGACACTCTCTACGTTTAGGATTCTTACGCTTAGCACCGTCTCGTAGTATTTCTTACTACTTGTTCATGTTGCATCTCTTTACTTCTCACTTTCCTTTCACTGTTTATTTGTATGCACACTTTAAATTGCATTTGGCTGCCTCGTCGCTTTCGTTTCCCCATTTTTCACCCATGGTTACCATTCACAGCAAATCGATATATCTAATACAGGCAATATATTTCTAACTCGATCAGAGCTTGGCCTTTGTGATATCCTCCTTCTGGTCCATAGATTTGACCTTCTGTCTCAAGACATTCTTCTGGATCTTGCCCGTCGAGGTCTGAGAACACCGAATCAGTCCAAATGCTCTCGAATGTAGGTGGGGATCCTACCTTTGGAAGATCTTCAACAACTTTGACCCATTGAGGTTGTGCAAAACCTGGAAGTCTAGATTTGGCGTGTTCTTTGAGCGAACTCTCAAACTTGTCATGACCATGCTCCTCCCACTTGTCCTTGGCATGAGGATGAAGAATAACGAAAACCATTGCGCGTTCTCCCCACTTCTCGTGTGCTCGTGCTACCACAGCCAGTTCGAGGACATCTGGATGGGTAACGAGCTCTACAGAGAGGCGACTGTTAGCAAGGGAAATGGATAACGACACGATGTCCTCAAACCTTGCTCAATAGCGAGTGTGCTTGCGTTCTGAAAATAGCATGTTAGCGGACAATTGGGGATAATGAACATCAGTCGCTTACCTCTCCTCCTGAAATCAACAGGTCCTTTGACCTGTCGACGATAGCTATCGATCCGTCTTCGTGCCTTACGGCCAGATCACCTGTATTGAAATGCCTGCCACGCATCGTCTTCCGAGTGGCAGTCGGATCTCTGAAGTACTGTAGTGGTTTATGTCAATACAAAGCTCTCAACGCCGTGACCCTCTGCACTTACCTCCTTCATAGTAATATTTCCCCTTGTTACAATTTCACCGAGCGTCTTTCCATCCTTTGGGACATCCACCAGCTCAGCATCCAGCCAAGAGTCGTCGTCATGAGCGTCGGTGTCCCGAGGCTGATACACTACGCGCACTTCATCCGATGTTGCAAATGCATGCCCCTGTCTTGCCATTAGTTTTGCTCTCTCCTCCAAGGAGAGTGAATCCCAGCTTGACTGGGCATAGCACTTTGTAAAGGGACCATATGTCTATGCGAGAGTGTTAATTCTGCACTTTCATTACAGGCAGTTTTGTGCCGTACCTCACTGTAAAACGTCGATATAAGGCCCAAAAGTCAGTTGTTTGCGTTTCAGGACAGACAATAATACTTACGTCAGACCATAAACATGGGTAACGTGGATTGATTTCTTCTCGAGCTCTCCGATCAAGTGTGCCGTCGGAGCAGATCCTGCGATAATGGCTCTTATTGGTTTGTCCAGTCGTCGTGCCTCGGGAGAATTAATAATTCCAATCTACCAGAAATGTCAACCCTTCATTCGGAGAGAGTCAATAGCATAAACCTCACTTGGACTGTAGGAGCTCCACAGTAGTGTGTTACACCATAACTTGTGAAATATCTCCATATATCGGGAAATCGTACTTGCCGAAGGAAAATCTGTGGCGTTCCAGACCCATTAGGTTAGCTAGTAAAACACGATGGAGATGTGATTGTTACCTGTTGGGCAAAGGCAAATGTGATAGCCCAGGGATATGTCCATCCACTTGCATGGAACATTGGAAGAATCCAGAGGTATTTCGACTCTGAATCAAGTCTGAGAGATGTATTAATCAGAATTCGACGTATGTGAACTTGGGGGAGAACCCCTACTTGGTCTCAAAAGCATTTGCAATGGCCGCTAGGTGCGATCCTGCGAGAAGTCATTAAAGCAATTCCCCATACGGACATGAAGAAGGCCAACCTCTGCAAGTAGAAATCACTCCTTTTGGCTAGAGAGGCGATTTGTACATAAACCTGAGAGCTATCAGGAATGTGAGGACACTCACTCGACCTGTTGTTCCTGATCTGTGGGGCTCCGGAGTTCAACCGTTTAAACTCTTGTGAACGATAAGTTGCTACTCACGTATAGCACAATGTCGCATTGGCATCTTCATCTGGCTCCAACTCTAAACCTGTCCAACCTCGTTCTCGACTGAACTGTCTTCCTTCAGCTAATAGAAAGTAAAGTAAGTGTTTGATGCATATTGGAACAGGATCTTACTCACCCAGGAATTCTTCATAGGGATCACCAACTCTGCCCGTATCGTTGCTCACAATCACGGGGACCTTAGCCCCGGCAGTTAGCGATACGTACTCAGAATCCACAAGGATGAGTTTAGCTTCGCTATGATCGAGGATGTAATCCACTTCTGCTTTGGTTAGCCGGTAGCTACACAACACCAGCAAATCCTTCAACGCCCGTGACAAGCTTCATGTACGAATCACTTACTTGATTGGCGTTACGACAGCACGGGCTGCGAGTATTCCTTGGTGGGCATCTTGGGGACAACAATAGTTAGACTATATGCTTAGTGATATGGTTCCTGACTCTCGTGAGTACCTGCTATCAATGGACTGAACGTGGAGTTGCGGAAATATATGAGCTAACGTGGCTGTTACAATAGCAAGCGCTACGCCTCACCAGTTAGGTGCGATGACGGCAACACGGTCTCCAGGTCTAATGCCGTATCTGATCAGAGCGTAGGCTAGGTTCTGCACTCGCTGAGCCCTGCGGAGGTCGTTAGTGGAGGATATACTCAAGCCGGAGGAAAGTCGCTCACCAAACTTCGAATGTGTAATACACCGGACCTCCTGGTCCGTCGGGATGAACGATGGCAATATTCTTTGGATAAATATGCGCAGCTCTGAGAATAAAGCTGATAGGATTCTAAAGAAATAATGTTAACTCGATGTAAGCTCGAAATGGTGCAGAGACACGATGCACCAGAGGTGTAATGTGGACCGGCAGGTCCTTGCTCAATGTCATGCGGTAGGTAGCATTTTGAGGTGGAATGCTCGCAGGAGTGGGGACAAAGTTGGAAGCCATGAGGGTATTGGGAGTATAATTTCTGAATGTTGGTGTCGATGCTGTCCGTTCAAATATCTTTGGGAGAAGGCCTGTTCACCGGAAAAGTGGCGGTGGTAATAGCCGTATAATGATGTGTGAACTCGTGACCTTCCGAGCTTCTCCACGGGGCAATTTAACCACGTGCGAGGTAAACGCGTAGAATGAATTGTCATTATTTGTGACAATAAGGTCCCTTAACAAGATTAAAAGCAAGAAAGCGGGCGATTAGCATTTCCATCTCAACCACTACTTCAAGCAATCATGGATCATCATTCTTATACCTCTCATAGCGCCTGGGCCCATCTTGTGCCCAACGGAGTATCCCTTCACATCAACAGTAACCTTCCAACCTCTGTTTCATCCAATCTAGGGTACTACTTTCATCACCCTCAAGGCGAGATCATGTCCAACATTCCTTTTCTAGTGGACAGTCAACCTGCAAACCACTTTAATCTAGCTCCACTGCCCAGGGCGAGCGACCCTCCGCCCCAGGTGAGCTCCAATGCCAAGGAAAACCTCGCGCCCGCCCGCGTCGAGAGAGTCGAGGACATAATGCCCTCCAAGACCACGACTTCCTCAACAGAGCGGATGAAGGAAGAAAAGGTGGTGTACTATAGTCTATGGGATGTTGAACTGGAAGGTGAACTTGAGGTAGGTTGTGTCATGGTTTGAAAGTGGGCGTATTGACATCGAACACTTTACAGGGATGTGTTCCCGTGTAGTGAGCACACAATTGATGTCTTGTTCCATTTCACGTCTGATATAAACAATTAATGTCTTTAGTGACGACTGTAGTGAGATCAGACGCAAGATTCGTGTGTTGCAGAAGACTCCAGGCTTCAAAGTGAGCAAACACTGCATCGTTCCTCTCAAATCCAAGCCTAATGGATTCACAACAGGTTTCACACTGGCTCAAGAATATTGGGAACATCAATTCCAACTCCCTTCGTCGATTCTGTGTGTCCAGTTGCTTCAAAATATGCCTTTAGGCTTGCTGACCCGTCCCATAGTGAACCAGAGCGGTCCATCCACTGGAGCGGGTAATACCATGTAGGTGCTATCTGTACTCAGAGTTGCGCAATGCTTACGATATTTGCTCCTATCCCTAGCTACTATCGCGCGTAAGAATCATGTAGCAATCCTGATTGATTGATTGCTTACGCGTCTCTTTGAGCAGCTACATATACTTCGAAAAGAAGAGAATATTTGAAGGCAAAACGAAATCCACAAAGCGCATTGACAACGAGCACCGTTATCCAAACGGCTTCGAGTTGAAGACCAGAAATTACGTCCGGTTTGTTGGATAATGGTGTTCATTCCAATCGACCGCTTTAGTCCAGGGTCATAGCATCATCAGTCCCTCATTTCACCTTCTTTGTCAATTGACCTCCTCAACGGATAGTATCGTTCGTAGACGAAATACCATTCTTTTATCACAAGCTTTCCGAAGTATGCCGAAGGAATAAAAGCGCGTGCGACCGAAAACAAGTTATCTTGGCAGCTGAAAAAGGCAGGTTGCTTGGTTTGATGCGGTCATATTCAGGGCACAAGCGGAAACTTGCGGAGTGTAAAGTCGACGATCAAAGCCAAACGCCCTAGTTTATCCTTATTCTCTGACCCCTCCATCATCGTCTTTATTCACTTTGACATCATGCCAGCGACAAGGCGCAAAGTAAAAGCCGTTACAAAAGAAACTGTTGCGCCCGAGCCTGTTCCGGTTGTAGACGCGGCAGATCAACAAGTATCCGACGTTGATGGCGAGGAGGTTGCCCCTCCTAAGAAGAAGTCAAAGAAAGATGACAAACCCAAGTACGACTCTCTTTGGGACGTGGTTATCGAAGGGGAAGAGGAGGTGAGTAACGTTCCATCCATTGAGATGAATAATTCCAACTTTGGCTGACGTGTCTTCTTTTTATCAAAGGACCAAGTACCTGTATAGTTAGTACCGAGCGAGTCTCTTCACTCAGTTAGAGGCTAATATCTATTGATTACTCAGTGACGACTGCAATGAGATCCGTCGAAAAATTCGGGCACTGCAAAAAGAGCCAGGTCACAAGGTACGTTGAACCTCAGTAAACAACGCGCCTGAATCTAAATATACGCGTTTTACGCGTCTTCTCCTGTTTAGATTACTCACTGGCTCAAAGCTATTGGCAACGTCAACTCTAACTCGCTTACTCAATTCAGTAGGTCGCGTCCTGCTTGTTGACGTGTCTTTTTTGTCTTAACAGTCGCTGTACCCGATAGTGAAGCAAACAGGTGCTAACGGAGGTGCCGGCAACCAAGCTTACTATAAAGGGTATGTCCGTCGTCGAGATGTTATACGATTGTTACTTAATCTTGTTCATAGGTATATATATTTCGAGAAGAGACGAATCTTCGAAGGGAAGAAGAAATCAACAAAACGCATCAGCAACGAAGCCGCCCATCCGAATGGATTCAAGCTTCAAACTCGTACTTATGTCTGGATGCCCGCCTGACCAGTCTCCATTCTATCAGAAGCTGATGGAGGCGCGTTCAATGCACCCTCGTACGTGTCAACTTCAATTCAATTTCATGACTTTTCCTAAAAAGTTCTTTTTTTAGGCACACACGTATCCTTCGACCCTGACTGCCTTGATTATTTCACTCTTATCTTGTTATATACTGTCGACGTGCTTATTCACGATATATAAGTGCTCCATCTATTGGATGTGGCATGGATTGAGAACCCAGTCTGAAGCTCCGGGCCAAAGACGTCCCGAGTTTTTCATCGCCGCCGCTTTAGTTGTCCGGCTTCACTTCTGTTTATCATACCTCCGATATATAGTTGACAGCCTATCAGACCCTGTTCGCATTTGGGTCATGATTGTTTACAGGGCGCAAGCGGAAATGAAATCAAAGAGACCCCCGGATAAAAACCAACGACCATATATAGTCTTCTCTTCATTCAGTTTTCTCCTCTACATCAGTACCTTTCAAGTCTCCAAACACAATGCCAGCAACAAAACGCAAAGTAACCAAAAGACGATGACGCGCCTGAACGCGCGCCTTTGGCCGACACCGCTAATCAACAAGAAGAAACCAGTGTTCCGGCTGACGACGCAGCCCCTCCAAAGAAAAAGGCTAAGAAAGATGATAAGCCCAAATACAAGTCGCTCTGGGACGTAGTTCTCGATGGTGAAGAGGAGGTGAGCAAGGTCCATTGCCTCGGGTACATTATTCCAGTTTCATCTAACGCGTTATTTTTCTCCATCGTTTAGGATGAAATACGTGTTTTGTCAGTATTGAACGCGTCTCTTCACCTTAATGGAAGCTGACACACGACATCATTCAGCGACGACTGCAATGACATCCGCCGAAAAATCAGAGCGTTGCAAAAGGAGCCAGGCCACAAGGCATGTTGAACCACAAACAGCGCGTCAACTCACTGATCTAACGCGTATTACGCGTCCCTCTTCGATCAGGTTACACACTGGCTCAAAGCTATTGGCAATGTCAATTCGAATTCGTATAATCGATTCAGTACGTCGCGTCTTGCTTCCTCACGTGTCTTCCTGGGTCCAACCATGCTTTGTTATAGTGAAGCTCACAGGTCCCTATGGAGGCTCAGACAATTCAACCTACTACAGAGCGTATGTTTATCCCATACTCTATCTATATAAACTATCTGAATTTCTTCTTCTAGATACATCTATTTCGAAAAGAAACGAATTTTCGAAGGGAAGAAGAAATCCGCCAAACGTCTCAACAACGAAATGGCCTATGATGGATAAGTTGCTAATCAAAGACTCAAGACCTCAAGCCCAGTTGCCAGCCAATCACCCAGTCTCCAATACTTTTTGCTTCTTCCACTATTACTATTTCCTTCATTCAGTGTTTGTAAGGCCTCACGCCCTGCTCCGATTATTCCTATATTCACTGCTTGTCGCACGCTGTTCTGTATATCGAGATGCCTGATTATTAAAAGCCAAGCTGCTAGTCAATTCGGCCAAAGTATTTGACTCCCCGAAACCGACGCGACCCCACGAGTGTGACAACCATAACACCTCGCTTCGAACACCCATCTGGAGTGAGTCCTGCCCTAATCGTCACGATTTGCATCATGCATGATTCTTCTACTTTGACTGGCGCTCGATCGGCCTCAAGAAGACGGGCTTACGAGAAGCTTTTGAAATAACCTTGGCCGTTCAGACACGACACTTTCTAAAGTGTACCTTAAATGGTATCGGGATATTCCAAAATGGGAGTGAAAGTAACCAGAAGCAGTCGTGAGTGATCGAGAGGATGACGTATATGGACTTGGTCGAACCCCCCTTCTTTTTCGCCATTCATAAGCGCAGCTCTTTGCTTCTATCTATTTTGTTCACCGAACCCGATAAGCTCGTGAGTGTATGGCAATATGGGCACTAAAACGGGCAGCTTACGCAACGAATTCACTTGGTAGCGGTGTAGAATCATCCGACCCAAGACAAACGTAGGATAATTTTAGCACAGAGTATTACGACCGGGGGGAAATAAGCTTAGTGCTGGTGTGCAG
>WSUA01000004.1:65629-82555 GCA_019633455.1 Tulasnella sp. 419 | reverse complement strand
GTGTGGGACTGGACAAGAGTCCTCCGGGATTGTTTCGTGTGGTGGGAGTTGAGGTAGAAGGCGCTTTCGTCAATGGAGTTCTTTGAGTTCTGGGTACCGCTTTACTAGCGGGTGAGGAATGAGGGTTTGTATCGACGGTTCCCGTTCCGCGTTCAAGGCAGGTATCGAAACAATCATCGCAACAGGGGCGCCCCAACAGGTCCACCATCGGTTTATGCCCCACCTCCCTTTGGCAGCCGGTACACTTGAAGCAACGCTTGTGCCATACCTTTCCACTATTTTCAACGAACCCGCCTTCAGCCTTGAATCGTAGGACTTCCCTTCCACAACTAGGGTTTGCGCATAGTCCTCGGGAGCCCCCGTTAGCAATGAAGCAGTCGCGACAATAGTACTCCTTGCTATTCGTAAGTGATGGATAAATCGTTGCATCGGGTGGAAACGCGGTTTCACATTCCGAGCAGACGAACGATGCTAGTGTAGACGCTGGTTGAAGGACTGAGCCATAGACCTTAGCTAAGCTTCCCCCATCCTGAGATAACACAATGGATGGATCAGGGGAATCGGGGTTAAGAGGCGTGCTCGTGAGCTTGGTAGGTGAGGGTGTGCGTATAGAGGTGGCTCTCGTGATGTGTGCCCTAACACCCTCCTCCAAACCTGAACGCGTCGTTGGAGTCGTTGGTAGGGTAGAAAACCGATTAATTGAATTGTTGGTAGAGATTTTTTGAAGATGATCCGGTCTCCGACTGATTTGCTTGGGTTCTGTTGTGGGTTTAGGTAAAGGAGTGATGGACTGTGGTGGTTTGCTCGTAGTGGCTTCGACACTTTGCACACAACCATGCCAATTAGAGATTATGATGGAGCGAGATCAGATGGCAATACTCACGACTTTGACCACCTATCACTGATAGTTCCGGGTTGATTGTTCCATCTGACGGCAGGGGCTGAAAAACATGCTCATTGTGTGAGGTTGAACTTTGAACCAAGTATGGGGATACCCACCGACAACAGATCCTCCACATTTCTTGCAGCGTGTATCATGTACTATATCCCCACAACGTCCACAGAAACCCATTGTCTTATGGCTGACTTACAGGTCAGTGGGTTCACACAGAGTAGTAGCGATTTTGATGGTTGTTGGATAACCCATGTAACATGTTTGAACGTTCGATGAAAAAGGGGTCTATCCACGTGATCATCCCCATCCAGAAACCAGGTGCTAGGCTACACTATGGGCCTCGAGCAAATGCAACGCTGCACGGGCTTCGTACAAAACAAAAGGACATGGCAGAAAAAGCAATGTTACTGAAAAAGGCTATCTATGACGGTCCAGGTAGTGGATCTAAGAATGTTCCGTTTGGGAACAAAGTCGCCGCCTTGGAATAATCCCCACTCACTCCATCTCGTTGATACTAGGGATAAAGATCATTGTCATAATCATTCGAAAATAACATACAAGCGTATAACTTACCGCTAGTCTGAAGAAATGCGGTATGGCGAGATCAAGTGCGGTTAGAGCAAAATTCAATGCTGTCCCGGAGTAGCGTTCGACGTCATCAATAATCAACGAGTATCCATTCCAGCCTTCCGAGACAACGCCTGCCGTTTCGATCGACTTCCAGATAATGGTGGAATTAGACATGTGCGGTGGGTAAGTAGAGCTAGTGAGAAATCCCGGAATAGAGGAATCAAGGGGTGCATCGCGACGAAGCTGCATTCTGGTTAGAGGCTTAATCGATATGATGACGAAAGAGACATACCTCGGCAGTGGTTTGGAGAATCGAATCGAATCCCCATCGAGACTCTCCCTGTATGAACATGCCAAGCAGGAAGCTTTGAGCAACTGCAGATATTCTGGTTGGAAAAGCAGTTCCTGGCATCAGAATCATCCCAATAAAAAAGTGGTGAATTCGGAGTGTTAACCCAGGAAGCTGGGAGAGGACCACGAGAACCAGGAATCCGAGAAAATAATACCATGCATAAACAGGTAACCATCCTGTTTTTCGCATGGTCTGTAATTGGTTCAGCACGACCACCAGAACCACAATGGAGAGGATCACGAGAGCCGTTATCGCGCCAGGCCTGCGTAAATCTTCTCCCAATAGTCGATCAATGGGAATCTTTTCCGTTGTGATGTTGAACAAAACTCCCGGCCAGAAACCTACCAGATACCACACCATTCTTTCCAACGGACAGTGTTCGAAGACAGGGAGCACATGTCTAAATGCCACTCTCCAGAACACGTAGGCCACAAACAATGTAGGAAGAAACACGCCAAATGCATCAGAGATCGGAGGGGGTTCGCCCCGAGGATCAGAGAAAAGCGTAACATGCCAATGCCCTATGCATACAAGACACCAATAGAGGACGATAGACGCGGGTTGAAAAACCGAGAACAACAGAACTGTCACCAAGATATTGACGACAAGTCCATAATCCCGGAGATCGGTACAGTGATTGAGGGATGTTGTCGGTAAGAACCGATAGGTAAGAGGGAAAATGGAGGGGAAGGAGGTCGATCGGATCCCATTGGATACTGTCCCAACGAAGGACGTAAAATTCCCTATTAGGCTCAGTTTTCCACATCCGCCTCTAGAGTTGCTTATCACGCCCCTACGGAGAGAGTGTTAACAGGGTTTTGAGTGGATGTGTAACAATAGACTTACGCGTGAATAGCCGAAGCGCAGATCCATGAGTCGCCTCGATACGTGGCTTCTGCATCACCACCTCCTACTACTAGTGGTTGATAGACGACTTCTTCCGACCCCACAGCGCGTATGTTTGCGAGTATCACCGACTTGCAAGACGCAGGGCAGCGAAACTCCATTGGTTGCTCAGCAACGAATGGCGCACAGTCTTGACCATCAAGACCGCACTGATCCTTCGGCAACCAAAACGAAGAAGTGCAGCCCACAAAAGCCTCCTGCGGGGTTAAAAACCAGCTTGCTCGCACAAGAAACGAGACAGAGATGATGTAAGCCACCGCAAATAGAACCAGTAGCGGCCACCATCCCAGTCGTCGAGTTAATTTCAGCCACCTGGTCTCGAGATTCAGGGTAATAGATTGTGATCCGATCGTCCACTTTCTATTGAAAATGGAATTCGGCCGATGTAGAGTTTCAGGCGGAATTGGTCCTCTTAGGTATGAACCAATTCGAAACAGGACATTCCAGGTGCGGGGGTATCGTTGGGCTAGTGTATTTGGATGGTACCATGGTTGCTGCGCGTGGCGGCTCGTTGGGTCAGGAAGATGCTCGGAACCCTGCTCCAGCGGCGGTATGTCAGGCATTGAGTTATCCACCGACCTCAGAAGAGATGCCTGAGATGTCGGGCCTAATTCAAGGCTGTCTAGGGTGCTTGTTGGCTGGTCGCGCAACGAGGTAGGGGTCGAACCCGACGTTGCTCTGGGAATAGAAGGAGGCAGAGTCGTGTCCATCAAATGTTGGAGGCTTGGATGACGGAGAAAAGGGAGTAAAAATTGGGGGAAAATGAATTTTTTGCTAGATGTCTCTATTGCGGAATGCGATGTGCATGTTTCACGCCTTTCATCGTCTCCACTGTTCAACCAACCTGATACCGGACCGTGAGAGATTGCTGCGCGTGCCCTTGATGACATCACGAGATCTTAATTCACCAATTAGCCTCGAACATGGTAGCATCCTGACTTCTAAGAGGCCTGTCAGGTAGCCAAGAGATTTACAGAAAGCTACGTCGCAATAAACTCTATTGAGTCTCATCCGTAGAATCACCTGTCCCTTACTGGCCCCCCGGCGCTACATATCGAACTAGCATCCTGCAATCATCTGAAAGTCATCCGTCGGGTTGATGCCCCCAATATTACAGGGGACATAAGCACCCATCTCATCTCAAAACTTCGCTATATGCACTGTTGCCGGATTTTGGCCTCAATCGACTGGGCAAACACTGGCCCTCTTGTCGCAGGATCGTAATCGAAGCTAGATAACACAGTGCAGAAGCAGAAAGGTATTTTCTATATTAGACTACTAGCCTCTCCACACGTTAACTCAACGGGAAAGCAAAATTAAGGACATAGCAGTCATCTACGATGACGTACTCAAAAGTTACAGAGTCCGTAGTAACGCGACATATCACAGACTCATCAATAAAACCAGCGGTGACTAGTGTGATCCAACTAAGGTTAGTGACATTATTAGGTATACACGGGTTGAAGACGAAAATGAGAAAGCGCCCTTAGCTCAGCAGAGCTCGTGGAGTCCACGATATAGAATCAAACGCAGATATTTCCCAAGCCAGCAAAAAATTGAAGATACACGCTCCGATGTCGCGTTAGGGTATGAATCCGGTGAACAACGTCAGAATTTACGTCTATAATGCACGTTGATCAAGGCCGATAATACATAGGCTAATTTTGACAGCAAACCTCGGCCCGTGAATGTGTCCAGCAAAATAGAATAGCGCCTTGTGCGCAGATGCAACGACGTGCGCTCCATGGCCGATCTCAGCATGCCGAATGGACTGGCCTGAGACACTGGCGAGACCAGTCTAACGTTGTTTCTATAGTATTAAGCCTATCGAAATAGGTATACGGATTTCAATGAACGGTGGGTTGCAAAATAATACGTCACCTGGGACGTAACCGCATTGTCGGGACCGTGATAGAAACATCCGTGACATCGCATGCTTAGATGGGCTTTGTTATGATTGATGCAAGTATCCTCGAAACTTGCTGGTCTGAAGAGGTCTCAAACTGGTTAGTTTCTTAGATACTGGGTGATTGACATCAAATTTGTCTGGTGTGCACAAGATCCGCTTATAGAAGGCATGGCAACAGACACTCAACAAAAACCTTTCGCGATTATTGACGTCGAACTGCAAGAAAAAATAGACCAAATTCGCAGCATATTATTTCTCCTGAAAGTCTGTTAAAGCTGAAAAAGAAACGCGTCTCCGAGGCAACGGACAGTTTCTAGCTAGCTTGTTGATAGCACATTGAACGTGTTACATGCGCGTTTCGGTGCGCCTCTAGATCGAGTTCTGAAATGGTCAGTATGCCAGATGCATCAGCGCTTTGCTTCAATATGGCTTGAAAAGGGAAGATGGGCGTATTTGTCAATGCTTGAGCCTAATTTGCAAAGTTTGGATACTGCTTAGTACGCAATGAATCAAGAGTTGAGATCTGGAGTACCGAGGTAGTTTGTGGACTCTTTGATTGCCTTCGGAGAGTGGGTCATGCATATTAGCAAGATCCCGCAGCGCCCTCCCTGGTGTGAAGACTAACAATCGTCGTGGAACTTGACAGTGGGAAACCAGGGAAATCCGCAACATAATGTTTTCACTCTACCTACAGCCAACGCACAGTAAATGCTGCACAAAGATTCCACCTCACTCTCACCACCCCTCAAATATGTCAGGACGGAAGGGTTTTCATTGAGTGAGAGCGGATACGCCAGCGAAACAGATTAGCATCCAGGTGAGCTCCATATGGGAACCTTGACCACCTTTGACACCGCAGTACCAGGCTCGTGGATAAGGGGTTATGCGAGCTCTGAGAGGTCCACGATCGTGGTGTACGTAGACCTCATATAGATTACGTTTTTCTCTAGGAGCGATTGTGCTTATGTCGCCTGATTTTGGAGCTAGTCGCGGTGCAAATGCGATCGAGTTTCTCCTTCCTAGTCAGTTACAAAAGCCCGACTATATTGGCCCTGAGGTGGGGTCTTGCCGTTGAAAATACTAGAAATGTCAAAAAGGTTCCTATAGTTCACTTTACTGCCCAATCTGTCAGATGGCTAACATTCAACAACGCTCAACAGACCCTCATTGGGCACTTGTTTACTGCCACAGGATTGCAAGGTTACCTGGAATGTAGTTTTGTGGCTGTTCCAAAACGCAGGTACAAACTAGGATGGCTGCTTTTGACCTCGTGTAATGCCAAACGCGTTCAAGACTTCCGGGTCAACTTACTCCTCACCAGGGCACGCGTTGGACAGTCTGTAATGGATCATTGCACGACGCTGATATCGATTTAGGTTAAAGGTCCCCGGCGTAACTTCTCTGTTACGTTCTCACCTTCTCATCCTATATAATTTACACCAGTCTGATCTGTACTTGACGAACTAAATCCCCAACCACATCCCGAAATCCCACCTCTGCTGATCGATATCTACGAAGACAAACGTATTCCAAAGCCATGTATAACAATCACCATAAGCCAGCTAGGTTTCACGAGGAGTCGTCATCGGAACGGTCAAATACAGAATCCTCTCAAATCTACCCGGATGGTCAACATCACTTTTCTACCCATTCTGGAGACAATTCCACCACCAACTACACCATACCTAATCTTAATCCTGCATATCCTCAAGTCCAGGGAAATCCACCGGCTGGACCCGCAGCGTATATTCCTCATTGGGCAGGACAAGTGCAAAGGCATACCGAGTACTCTAACGAAGGGGTCGAGTCGATGACCACGCAGCAATTGGGACAACATTGGAGGAGCCAACCTGTCGTGGAGACTAGGAGCCCTCCGCAGGTGATCCTCAATACGGAATCACATCCTCATTCGACGCAAGCCATCACACCTACCTCTCCAGGTGGTTACAAGTTGCCTCCTCAGAAAGGGAAGACACACATCCAATGTCATTATTGCGAGATGATCTTCGATCGTCCAAGTGCGCATGAACTGGTGAGAGCCCAAACTGCAGAGTTCTGGATTATTTTTAATCGTGGTGTTGCACATCTTGTCAGCACTTGAGGACCCACACGGGAGAAAAGCGTGAGTGAACTTCGTCGTAGCCTATGATCAGATGCTTACCCATGGTTGTGCTCTTGTGTCGTACAGCATTCGTCTGCAATGTTTGTAAGACGTGCTTTGCCTCAAAATCAAATCTTAAGCGCCACAAAGAGTCGAAGAGGTGTCGTGCAATAGGAGCCCAGAGCGGCAGTCATGATACCTTTGATGCCTCTTCCACGCCTGGGTCATCGACCAGTAATAACTGAGGCAGCACAGAATCACGACGTAAGTCATAGTTCTCATTTTGTCATTATCCACATTACTTACCTCAATTCCAAGTGCTTCATTTCATCTCCACCCCCGCCACTTCCACGGCTTGCGCAGGATCAGTTGTGTATCAGGTTGTCCGTAGATCTGTTATGTCGATGGTGTCTTGCACAAAGTGTCCATAACGTCCCTAGCCTAACTTTGAATTTTGACATCTTGTCTCTCCTTGAACATTCATGCTTGGTTGCAGTTGGAATTTTGTCCGTGAGGGATCGAGAAGCATCTGATTCCTTCATGTGATTTGCACTAATAAATATAGGCGATGGTTGACGATTAGGTTGCTGCGTTTACCGCGCGATCGAGAAGCAATGGTACTTCAGAAGTCGACGACGCTGAGGAAAAGAAGCGATCACCCCTGCTTGCCCTGTTTGAATCCGATGGCAAGAGGACTGAAACAGCAAGATGCGATGAGTGCACCGAAGTCAATAGGTGCGATTCTTACCGTAATAATGCAGTGATACATGAGTTACACTTGTGCGCGTCAACTTGATCGAGTGAACGTGGACGAGTATGGCATACGACCAGAATAACGGATGGGCCTAGCGCCGAGAACAGAATTTACGAACTTAGGCCGCAATGCTCAACTTTCAATTTCCGCTTCTATCAACATATGGATCGGGGACTTGTGCGAGTAGAGAAGTCATCGCCTTCGCAAAAACTAAATCAGTCGTGGCTGCTGCCTCCACTGTAACAATTCGTTGGCTGGTTTATGTTACATTTGTCCGATCACAGCACCAGTTTCATTGCTATGTTTAGACGAGGATGCGGAGAAAGTAAACCCTCTGCACGTAAGCAGGCCGATATAGCCATTGGTTGACTAGTTACGAGGTGCTGGCACAAGGACGATACCGAAATAACTCTCTCAGAAGCCGCGGCAAAACATGGCATGTGGCTTTTCTACAAGACTTGTGACGAGACCACAGATAGAAAGAGGCTCTAACTGCTTTTGCAACATCAGGGTCATTACGTTTTCCGAGATAGTCTCCTCATCGAAGCACGTAGTCCCTTGAAGGCTAAACATGGTATTTTGCGGGTAACTTCCTGGAACCCTTGCGGCGTGGACCATGGATGCCTGGTCGGCATACGACAGTACCAATGATGCTGGTAGTAGAACCAGAAAAGGGAGCGCAAAACTTACAGCTTCCGAGTTACAGCTTCCCGAAGTGGTTGAAAGGAGGCAAGGCCGAAACATCGTTTATCGATCGTAAACAAAGCCTTGAACTCAGATCCAATGAAGTTACTCACCGAAGATGGTCCAAAGGAGAGGTATGCATTGGAGACCAACACGCCCTTGAATACACCTTGAACATTGTTATCCGTCAAGTCCTAAGGAGCTCGATCTTCGGCTAAAATGATTGCAACCCCGTGATGCAAGAGTAATCGCCGTTTAACGAGCGAGTGCATCCATAGCTAGGGCGTAGAGTGAGATTTTCCGCGCAATGTCCTCCCTGTAGATCAAACAATCATCAGGGGGTTGCCTAGGAGGATGAGACTTGACGATTCAATTGGATAGGGTCAGGGTCCGTCGAACCGCGTGAATGTCTACGTGGTCCAAATCCAAATTTGAATTCTTCCATGTCTGTGTATCGCCCAGTCCGACGCATTCTCGCCCGACCAGCTTCGCTTCGATGGACAGGCAGTAATGTGAATAAATGCATATCCAGAAGTAACTCTAGCTCACCTGCAGCAGCTAAATATGCCAACAAATTGCAAGCCCGTCTTCAGGAGTATGTCTCACATTACCATTGCCTGTCTGCAGCAGACTGACCTTGCTCAATCACTCAACGTTATAGAGAGGGTGCTTCGAGCGTAAAGGAGCTAAGGGAACGCTTGAAGAGTGCCGGGAAGGAGTTCAAGGAGCCTGTCTCATCCGTTTCACCTTTTTTGGATGAGCAACAGCAATCCAATGCAAAGCAGCACTCCCGTCCTTCCTCTGAAGCAAAGAGAAAAGATAGCTCTCCAGTCAAGGTGAATCTTCTCGTGTCTTTTGGTGGAACGCTTATCTGACAAATTCTTTCAAGCCATTGTCATCTTTCCTAAACGTGCAAGAAATTCTGAAAAAGCAAAATACTGTGGAACAGATTAATGCACTCTGGACACTATATCACGCGTCCAAATCTGGGGGAACAGGAAGGGGATATGTATCGGCGACATTACCTCTGGATACATACAACCAAATGATGAAACGGGCCAAGCAATATCCAATGTTCATCGTTCCCATCCCGAAGCCTGATTCTGTGGGTGAAGCGACCGAATCGAACGAATCACCAGTCGAATTCCACGTCCTGCAATGGAATTTCCATGAGGCACCCCCGATACCTTCAAGCGTTTCCGAGTTGGACTCGTTCCCGCATCCACCTCCTCCGGCTTCAACCAAACCAAACCCCCCAATCGCTACAGTCATCTTCACACCCCTCATCCAATATAAACTCCATCAGTCCTACGCGCCTCCTTACATGGTGCTCACTTTCTACACAGATCTCGTCTCCTCGAGAGACTTGGTCCTCCTCAGAGGAGAGATCACCCCATCCTCAACCGTCTCCAGCGGTAGTGAAGGTAGCTTCATGCTCTCCCAGCAGGACGCCCAGCTTCTGGCAATGGGATTGCAGCAGTTCTATCTTCCAGCCTCAGGAAGCGAAAAGGCAATTGCCAGGTCTCAGGAAGCGGAGGAACTGCTGAAGACGTTCCATGAAAAGCCTGCCGAATTTGACTGGAAGGCGTTGATGAAGTTTACAGAGAGTGGGCTGCTCAATTGACGTCGAATTTTATAGGGAACTGCTGTCTGCATAGAGAACTCGGTTTATTATAGAAGATAGACGTTCATATATTCACGTTGGTGTGCGTGTGTGGAGGCAAGTGGACAACTGGGCAATCATTGGCCTCGTCGACTGCTGCAAGCTACCTGAATTCTAGGTTTAGGGAGTCAAGGAGTTACATCGATCCCACCCCTACACCATCTACTCATTCGACGCTACTCATCACTCACGGCTAGTCAGTGTCACTAGAAACGAGGAAGGGCACAGTGGGTTGCATACTAGATGGGGAGAACGACACGACTGAACGAAGTGATAGATTGACTGCCTGCTTGCAGTTGAAGCGATGGCTAGCCTATTTGGTCGGTCATAACAACAAACCTAACCTTACAGTCACTCGCTCCACTCTGACAGGAAGCTGAAGGCCATGCTGAAAGCGAAGCGAATGCTAAGGATGAGGAGTGTTCGTCATTGTTTACCTTCGAGGTGTGTGTCAAAACACTCCGGGCATTTGCGTAGTACCAACGGTTCTCCAATCTATCCATACATGTTGTCTCAAATGGCTTCTCAACCGGCGATTGTGTGGGATACGGTACCGGGGGCATCACTGTACCAGCTGATCCAGTGCATCTCGGCAACTTTGGTAGCATCCGCTTTCACCATGACATTTTTTTTTTGATTTTAGGTGACTAGAAGCTAAGAACCTCTTCCGATCCGTGCTAGCCTATACGGCGTCTCATGAAGTTTTTGCGTTGATAGAGGCACCTGTCTTGCGAATTTCTGAAAAGCTTCGAAGCCCAAGACGGTTCCATGAAGGCACTTCGCATCAAAAGTCAACGTCCCTGCAACGCCGTTAACAAGCACTAGTTCATCATAGGTGATTCCCGTGCCTTGCACATCATTTTGATATTCTTTTTACCACTCGATCCTGTGGTAACGGTTTGAACCTGGTACAGTACCTCCAATTTCCAGAAATCCACATCACGCGTCCCTGAAACCCGAAGAAGTACGTTCTTCACTCAAGGTGACGAACTTATCCCAGAACCACAGAGCAGAAGTCAGTCGCTCTATCGAAGGAGCTCTTAACTCTTCACAATTGATGAACGTCATCGATTGGTTCGAATTCTGATTTTTCCCCCTAAATCTGTTCCGTAGACATGGTTCACCAGGGAGAAAAAACCCAAAGGGTCGAGTTGAGTCTTAATTAGGTCAGGATGCGATCATTAGTGGGCCAGAGCGGTAGATCGATGCACAGCGGAGATCCTGCCGGATTTAATTATGGAAAGTATATATAGACATCTGTGAATGCGGGCAGGCGCTCATTGCAAGGAGAAGATCCGACCAACGAACCTGTCTTGATGCCTCAAGGTTTATCCCTAACTCCCTTTTGGTCGTCGATCGGCCCCCGATAAACTATGGTGCAACTCATTTTCGTCAAGCAACCAAGGAAAAGGAAGCACGCCAAGAATCGCATGAAAGCATACACTGTTAGAGTTGTATTTCACAAATTAAACATCATAAAGTAATGCTATCAATTGTCCAAAATGACTAAACCCCCAATTGCCATCAAGAACCAAAAAAAAATTGACAGTTGGCAGGCCTATCGGCCACTGAGCTTGTCAACATGAAGGAACGAATGCAAGAAAGCGTCTCTTCCCGGTCTGAAGGTGCGACGACGGTGCTAATTCTGCGCTTGTATAATCAGAAAGTAGCGTCGCACGGGGCGAGTAATAGCAAGCCGGGCATATCCAAACTGGGCAAGCCACCCATAAATGAAAACTCCAGCACGCCCCGCTCATCCCACCATCATCACATCTGGATCATGGAACCATGCCCTCCTGCGTTGTGACGATATCCGATCGTCCCAATGTGAAAAGGTGGATTCAACAGGATGTTCGTCTTGGAGTGGGAACATAAGGCGAGGATCACGCAGTGACCTTCGTATACGACGTCGCTTTCGAATATGCATGGAATCGTCATCGAGAGGATAGAGCCTGTCGACGTAGGTTGGCACTGGTACTGGCTCGATGTCGTCCACCAGACCTAATTGGTCTGATCGACGTTTACGACCGCCCGCGGTCGGTCGATCATCTTGCAAGATTAGGGTTTCCATTTCATCGATTGGCGATTGGGGCTGTTGGATCGGGGAATAAGTGGAGTGATTGAAGGGTGCGTAACTTGTAGATAAGAGGGGACTGGGAAGGGGTTCGATGATGGAGGATGGTGATGGAGTGGATTCAGGAGATTCGAAACTGTGGGGTGAGCGAGGAACATATCGTGCCCCTGGCACAATGAACGGCGATGGGGATGAAGGACCTGCTGTGGAAAAAGAGTGAGCGTAAGCTTTTGGATGCAACGCGGTAAAGGTACCTTGAAGATTGTCAAGAGAGGGGGACACCCCTAAAATTGGAATGGCATGCCCACAGGCTGCGGCATCTAGTTGATACCAAGGGTCGGCTGACACGCGTTCCACTCCATATCCACCGTAACTGAGACCGTAGCCCTGCTCGCTCGGCATCTGGCCCGAATAGGGTTTTCCAGACTGATAAATGATGGGTTGCATAGTTGGAATATAGACCAGTGGTGTCGGTGTGGGAGCAGCCATTTCTTCTGGAAAATATTCATAATCATACTCGAGTGGGCTTGTTGCATGGAAAGCCATCATCGAGTCCATAGATGATGATGATGAGAGCTTGAAACAACCGGGACAGTGGGAATGGATAGACAGTTAAAGATGGTCGAAGGGAGAGGGAAAAAAGCAGCCATGCATTCTGCACCTGGCTATTTTATAATGCCTGACTTGGAGAGCGGGGATGGAACAAGCAATCGACCGTTCTGGCCAATCTCTCTCAAAAAAGGGCAAGTCCAATCGTTGCGGTGCGATTCTCCGCAGGTTCTCGTGCGAAGGCGGTCCAGACACCCCGTGGCCGGTCTAGATCTCGCACCATCCCGAGCCCCCGACTCACGACACCCGAAGCGTCATTCGTATCCACAAAGCATATCCAATTACACATTGGCACCCCATCCCTCATCCCTTGTTGCGATCCGATTATCCGCAAACGACGACGCCAAGAGATTTCAGTGTTATTACGTCATCACGTGCTACATTCACCGACATTCACAACTGACGAATAGAGGTTATTACACTGATAGAGTTTGAATTCTCGATTCCATGAGTCGCCACTCAAGCAAATGAACTCTACTTGGTCTTCCAGTGTCCTGGAAGATTCAAAAGCAGCGCGCCGGTCGGTTACCACTCGGATCAGACATGATGATCGGTCAGCTCCCTCTCCACGTCGTTTGCAATCGTCTTCTAGTCGTGGTTTTCAGTCACCTTGTCCTAGCGGTCAGCGCGCCTTCTTGATCGGACAGAGATCAACTGGCGAAGAGTGTGCTCACCTCAACATTACGCAACATTACAACAACTCACAGCATTCGATCTTGGAAAATCGCATTTGCTGCCTTATCGGCAGGTACAGGTGTCCACTGGCCTTTGACATGCGGGGACTTAAGGTTACCCCACGTCCACCTCGGGGGATCAGACCAAGCCTCTGGTCAATTCCCACCCCGTCTACTGCCTGGTTGTCTCAATTCCGCATATCATAGAGCTACTTATCATAAAGTGTAACCCGCTTATGCCGCCAAACCCTCAGAAGTTGCTCAACGACGTCCTTGATTTCACCGTATCGCTCAAATTATGATTCAAGAACTCGCTAAATCGTCACTTGAGATTCTTGATTGGACAGGTCCTTTTTTGGTGCAGCCACCCTCAAAAAAAGGAGCAAGGAAAACAGGCGAGAAGACAATGAGGTATCCCCATTCTTCACAATCAAGGGAAAAATATGTTTCAGAGTTGTGTCTCTTTATTATTGGAAAAAATGTGAATATTTTGCCACTAATCCTTTGTTTATAGCATGTATCACGGAACATGAAGGAAACCATTGCACCATATCGTGTCTCCGCATAGATATGAAGGCCTTTGAGGGTAGGCAATCAACAAGCTTGAATGCATCGTGTAATGACTCCGCGCATTCCGAAGAGTCTGTCTATACCTAGCCGAGGAGATATAGGCCAAAGAAACTACTTTACCCATCAGTCCCAGGCCTAGCTTCGCCGCCACGCACGAGGAATGTTGTTCAGTGACATCATCGCCATTCGGCGAAGACCGGAGGGGACGAATGTGCGTCCACATGAAAGCCTCCAAGCTTGAGGTGTTGTCTCTCATCTTTCACTACTAGGTTGTCCCAATAACCAATTGTTATCTTTTAGAGTCCTTGTCTATCATGCCACCGTAACCTAGATTCGGGGGCAGTTGGAAGGGCAATGCGAGGGCTGGACCGCGATAAAGATGTAATGAAACTGAGGTGCTCGGCGTCGAGCGCTCTGTCTGTCAAAAAGACCGGCCGAACGGAACGGTTGATCCAGTATGCTCAGGCCTTGATATGCTTGCTAATGCGCTCTAGCCGCCGAGGAGAACCTTATAATCGTGGGGATAGACACTGGGTTTAATCGAGTTGCACGAGAAGAAAAGGTAAGAAGAAGCCAAGATCAGTGATACTCACAATCACGCTCTTCTCCGTGTTCTAGATATAGATGCACACCCCATCTAATACGACATCATCTCCGATACAGGCACAAAAAGTGGCATGGATCGGTTGACGCCGGAAGTCAAGTCCTCAACATTCCATGATCCTCGCTGTCCCCTCTCCTGTTATGAATCATAATTGTCGTCATGAAGCTTCTGATGCGATCTATGGCCTCCACCCAAATTAATGGCAGCGAGTTATAGATGGTTCTTTCTCCGGGGGCACCATCGGCAACTAGCATGTTGTCTTATAACGCGGGTTCTTCTTCGCAGGGGCCCAATTGCTGACACATTCATAATCCACAAGGTACCCACAGCCACGTCAAGGCCGGTCAATTTGAATACATATTCACAATTTTCGATTGTCATTAAATACATAGCTAGTCGTCATCAGCGAAGCATCATTCGATAGATACATTCGCAGAGTGAGAAAATGAAAAAAGAAGAAAAAGAGATTGATCAGGTGAGACAGATATATCAGGAAACAGAAACTGAGGCAAAGGAATGAGAGTTTGATTCGCCAATACAGCGATTTAGAAATAGTACACGTGCTTCAATGTGTGAGTGGGTATAGCGTGTTTTGTGTGATGGATATGCAAATTTGAACCGATAACCCAGAGAAAACAAATCAATGAAGCAGATTGACCAAAAATGGAAAAGATGAGATGCACCCCTGCACTGCAGGGTCGTTTTTTGGTTTTTTTCTTGAAGATGGGTTCCTTTTTCGCAAGAAGAGAAGTGTGGGCTGACCTAGACCTTACATCCTGAACGTCATCCATCTTCGGGCGACGCTAGCTCTTTTGACCAATTCGTCGCCCCCTAAAAGTCCGGGGCCTGGAAGCTTACACCAGCTCTCGTTCCAAGATGACGGGTGATAAGGGTACTCCGGCGCATTCTCATCATAACTATCCCGTTCCTCGTAATCGCTATCGTCCTCTTCAAAGGATCCCCTGCGTGAACCATCACTTGGCCCTGTGGAATCGTCATATGAGCTTTCTGAGGTGTTTGACGAGGAAGTCGAGAGTCTTGATCGATGGCCCCTAACACTAGGTCGCACGGGATGCAACGGAAGGGTTGGCTTTGAGAATGGCTCAGGCTCGGCATCATCACCTTGCACATTGCGAGAGATGCAGAACTGGAAGGGAGGTGTCGAGGTCAACAGGTGAGCATTTTTGAAGAGAGCCAAGGTACGTGGAATCCAGCGCTCTTCCTGATTGGCATGCCTCTTTCGTCGGACAACCTTTGTTTCAGCAGGTGCCTTGCGCTTTTGACGAGTTTTTGGTGGTGAATCGATAGGCGACGATGGTGCTGTTGCTACGGCTATGGCTGCGGCGATGGCGATGGCGGGTGCAGGTGCTGACACAGCTACAGCCACAGGAACAGGAGCAGGTCGAGGAGTTGCTATCGAGATCACTGGCGACGTATTGACCGATGCAGGAACTGGTAATGGAGTTGCAGCTGAAGAGACGGAAGCATTGGCGCTCTGCTTAGCGGTCTCGAACTTCATTACACGACAGGCTTTCGTGGATGTGTGACGGCGTAGGTTGGATGCCAGGGAAAATCTGCGCCCACAAAGCTCACAAGCATGAGCTGGAAGGGATGGATGGTGTGATTAATTTTTGTCACTGGTCTGGGCGGTGCGTGCACTTACGTTTTTCTCCTGTATGTGACAGCTGACAAGTGGAACAGGAGAAATTAAGCGAACTATAATGAAGTCACGGGACACGAGGTGCCTCACCATGTGTTGCTTCAAAGCACTCAAACGTCCAAAGGTGAGGTCACAGCCAGGGCATTGGAACTCGGTCTTGGCTTTTTCCTTAGCTCCGGCTCCGTTCGTGGTTGAAGGGGGTGAAACGTTTTGTGATGTGGCCTCCTTAGAAGGTCCGGAGACCTGGGGCTCCGTCCTGTTGCTGGGAACCGGTTGAACTGGAGAGGAAAGTCCGCTTTCTGCAGCAAGGCTAGCTACGGGACTGATCGTATGAGCTGTCACTCGAGGCTGGGCGATGGTTGGGCTGACTGCAGGTGTATGGTGAGAAGTAACACTGCGTTGAGCCACAGGGGAGCTTAGAGCAGATGAATCCGAGAACGATCCGGGAGAAATTACTGCCTGTCTTGACGTAATTTGACTGGGCGAGAAAGGACCAGTAGGGGAAACGGGAGGATGTGCCGATTGGTGGGAGTTTGAGTCTGGAATTTTTTCAATAACTGGACTCGAGTTGATTGAATAAACAGAGCCAGTCGAGAGCGTACTTGTGAACACGGATTGCCTTCCACTTTCATTGGAAAGTCTTCGGTGTGGGATGTATGCTTCTGGAGATGAAGGATGCCCGCCATACGCTACGGAGATGGAAGGCGAGAGCGGACCATTTTCCACGAATGGAGACAGAAGCTGATGACCACTATAAGGGGTCGGGCTGGTTAGATCTTGAGAACCCGTCTGTACCGGAAGTTCGAAGGACAAGGGCGGGAGAAGATGCCCATGAGCAAGTGGCTGCGGATTTTGCGCTGGCTCGCTATAATCGTAATGATGGAAATCATGAGAAGCCGCA
>WSUA01000004.1:39514-58161 GCA_019633455.1 Tulasnella sp. 419 | reverse complement strand
AGGGCGTAACGCGCAGGTAGTTCATGAAACGTTCGGACTTTTCACGTTTCAACATAACTTCCCCGTAGCAAGCGTTGCAGCAGGCCTGCTCCATTCCCTGACTATCGTAAAGACATCTCGTATGTGACTATACTCCTGCCTAAACTTTCCCTTTCGACCTTAACGGCAATGAGGAAACGCTTCCATCAACGCCCCACCTCGGCATTGGTGTTGTTTCCATTCTCAAGCCACTCCTTTCGAATGGAAGAATCCATCTTCCAGTATAACAGGTGGTTGAAAGATGGTCACAACATTTTATCTGAAAGAAGATGGGTATTGTACAGGATCAAACCTTTGCGGGCACTAGAACACAAAATTGACAGAGCCAAACAGGTCCAGACCTCTAACGCATTCTTTATCCCGACTAAACGTCCCAGGCTCCTGAAGGAATTATTTCCGACCATAGAGGGAGATGACGTGAAGACGACTAAAGATAGGTGCTCCTTCACGATATACCACATCCATCAGCCGGTTCACAGAGAAAAGCAGGACCGTGGCGCCAGCCCACGTGCTGGTGAGTTTTGTTAGTCGGATTCTCGAGCTCTGGGGATTCCAAATAATTCAGCTATCGGGAAATAGGGACTGAACCGAATCTACGGGTCCGGTCTAACTTCTCGCTTGGTTCCAGGACGCTGCGCCTGTTTTTTCTCATTGAGTAACACCAAGGCAAATCTCGCTGAAAAGCACAACGGTCATGGTACATAACAGGGCTGCCCAATATCCCTCCCTCCTATCTCAATAAATCCTCATCTTACACTCTTTCCCTTGCGTGCTTTAGCCCCTCCAGACCCATCAGCATGAATAACAACTTCGTTCCTTCGGATTCTAACGACGCAGAGACGTCATCTTCACATCAAGCTTCTCCACCGAACACAAATACGACGGTTTCCGATACAGCGGTAGCTGGTGTAACCCATGACGTGAATGTACAACTACACAGGCCACCAACTACCACGCTCGCTGCACCTCCGACCTTTGTACCAAGTCAGACGTCACTCCCTTCCATGACAAACCAACCACCTCATTCTACGACTGCAACTACGCAAAGGTCGGAGGGCAACAGGCCAATCAGAATGGTGAGCCTTACTGGCTATGAAGGTCCATTTTACTACCTACCTCATGGTACGTCTTACCTACATCTCGAATTCGACGGATCTAAACGACCTAAACTCTTCGATGGTCCCCCTTGACTGTCCACAGGGCTGACTCCTGTCGGGGACGCTGGGGTTATCAAAAAGTTACCTCCACAAAAGGGGAAGAAGTCATATTTATGTCCTGGTTGTGATCTTGTCTTTGATAGGTTGAGCGCTCTAAGACAGGTGAGGAATTGCAAATCCTGCACCATTACACACTCTGAGGGCATTGGTTATTGAACTCAGCATTGTCTGAGCCACACTGGAGAGCGTCGTAAGCAAGACGTTTCATTCAAGCCCGAGATCTCGACATTTTTTACTGATAAGATTGCCTCCGATTCCTTAGCCCATCAGTGTGCGCAGTGTGAACGGAGATTCTCCGTTGCTTCTAATCTACGGCGCCATCTCCGTACTTGTAAAGGACCAAGACCCGCGAGCGAAGCGCGGGAGGGCGAAAGTCAACCTTTGGAGTCGAGCTCACGAAAGCCCCGAAGTCGTAGTGTAGACGAAGAGACGGAAGGAAACGTTCCTTATCAAGGAGGTAGTGGACAGGGTGAAATGCCCAGAAGACGCTCTTACTCCCCTTCACATGGCGCTGCCCACTCATTTTCCCCAGATTTCCCTCCTCAAATCATTCTGCCTAGTGTCAATCCATTCTTTGCTTCGGACAACCACCTGATGACCACCTTATCATCATCAACGACATCTTCGCCATCCCCTTGGTTAGATACACCTCAAGATGTACAAGATAGTCACTATTTCGGTCATCGCGGTAAGTGATTACTTTTATCCCGTAACCTTCATCAATAGAAGTATCCCGAAAATGTGCTTATCTTGCGTAACGTCACCCTATCCAGTTGCCGTCACTTCTCCGCCACCCCAGATCCAACATACTCAGACGTCAGCCTCCGAAGTTCATGGCATTTTTGATCCCAGATTCCATTCGCACACACACCAGTCATATCCGCAAACAGATATCCATTCCTATGCGCCCTTACCATCACAAGACCAACATCAACGCCTCCAAGTCACACCATCCGGGCCGCATCATCATAATCCATTGAATCCTTCCTCTAATGAGATGCATCTTCGAGATTACCCACCCTTCTACTATGATTGTCCTGACCGTCATCAATCTTCTGGGGGACGATAGGCTTTAAATTACTGACTGGCCATATACCTGGTCTGTCGACTTGCTGCAACCCTATCCTGTGATTGTACGATACCATGATTTCATTCGATGCCTAGCCTCCAATCAATACTTCCATACACGTCCAACAAGTCTACATGTGGCTTGCGGTAGATCAAGTGTGCTACAAAAATTCTGATCGGTGAACGTTAGTAATTTGAACGAGATGGTGTGATAATGTTGCAGATGACATAGATGTGTTGTCATGGTTGTAACTTTTCCATGAAGAGCGCTCAGGTACCTACTAGTTCGGTGCAGCCAACCGACGGTGTGGAATGATACACCAAAGCCAATGATATCTCAGCAACCCCTATTTAGTCGGCAATTACGTCAGCACCCGTCCCTCGTGTTTGGTAACTCAATGCCACGTCCAAAATTTCTCTTTTCGTTACAACCACTACATAATGGCAGAATCCGCGGCAAAACGGAGAGCTGCTGCAAGAAGGGAAGCGATACTGAATTCTCGTGGAGATAGGTTGGCGAAGCTCACATCCACAGCCAGAGGCGAGGATGCGGCCATGATTTATGATGGTAAGTTATACTTTGGTACTTCTAGCACAAAATATGCATCATTTTGACCTATCCACGCGATCGTTCGTCTTATCAGATCCACCAGTGCCAAGCCTGCGCTCTTCCCCAGCAAACGACTTTTTGGGCGAGGAGCCTCGTAGCAACCCAAAGCCACCATCCATACATCGTCAGCATTCAAATCCTCCATCAGGAGGCGAATCTCGTGGATCTATACCAGAAGAGGTGCCCGCATGGAGCACAGAACAGGAGCAGCTTTTGATGCAAGCTTTGATGGGGCGTCTTGGAGGAGGCCCATCAGCCCCAAATCCGCTTGGAATGCTACCAGGATTAACGCCACCAAGTGTAACTCCACAACTATCTGGACAGCCCCCGGATCCTTTTGCGGCACTTCTCGCAAACCTTCAATCCAATGGACCTTCTGATGGACCTCAATTCGGTCCAGGGTTGGGAATGCAGAATCCTCTTTTCCAACCTATTCCTGCTCCAAAACCTAAAAGCCGTCTACAGAAATTACTGCCCTTGCTTCATATCACATCGATTTTATGCCTGTTAGCATTCTTCGTGATTCGATACGAGCCGTCACTACATGCTACTCTTCCGGACGCCATTCCTCAAAGTCGCTGGTCACGATGGTCGGACCTCAGGTGGTCCAAGGGAAATGAATGGAGCGTGCAAGCTGCGGTAAGTTTATCCCTACTAGACCCCATATCATTTTATTGACCATTTCTGTTGACTATAGCCATTATTCTACGCTTTCACAACAATACAAGTTATACTCCATTCTGTAAGGATATATTCAGAGCCTCCCCCTCTTCCCCCTTCTGGTATACTGGGATTGGCTCTCATGAACCTACCTCCGCCGATTCCAACCATATTGTCCACTGCTCGGAAATATCTGAGTATGGGAGGTGCTGTGATGGATGATCTTTCTGTCTTGCTATTTGCCATCGGATTCCTCATTTGGGGAGCTGGCTGGGCGGTTCCATGACGAGACCGAGACTGGGTTCCACTTCTTAGCTACTTTTTCCGTCTGTTATCATAATACATCAGCTGGATCGTTTATTTGTACCCAGCCCTCTTGGCGGTGTTTATTCCCATCATCACCCGATTACTCAGTATCAATGCTTGGGTTCCGGTTCGTACTTTATGCCAGAGAAAGTTCGGACGTTTTTCCAAGGCTCTATTATGGTATCAGGTCAGTCACTCATGCTCGAGCCTAGAACTTAGGTCTCGAATTTCATTTGACAACGCAAGTGGTTGGGATTACAACACCCGAGTCGATTTCGGTTCACAGGTCGGGTAGTACATTATTGGAAGGTGGCTTAGACTGATTTGTAGTTCGAGGAAAGTCGACTTCATAGCTATGGCTTCATTTGGATGCCGGGAATGTTAACATCTTTCGCCTACCCTCTACTTGGTTAGTCAAGTCCCATCCATCTGTCACTTCTAAAGCATCTACGTGTTTGTTTATACCCTGTAGAAGAAAAAAAAATTCTCATGAAGTGAAACGCGCCAAGATAGTCACAACGCTGCGTTACAACGTTAAGACAGTGTGTTGTCAGAGTACAAAGGTGCAGAATCAATAGGGCATCAACAATACTGTGAACTAAAGCTAATATGCTCACCAACTGGCCAACTTGCTATGTGATAAGATCCGGTCAAAGGACATGATGAGGACATAAGAGAGTGGCTCCCAAAGAATAGAGTGCTATAAATAACAAGGCTGCCGAAATACATATACCCATTCCTGAAGTGCTGAAGTCCGGCTTGTTGTCTCCAAATACTGCCAGTCCGACAATACCTAAGGCTGATGATTCGATCAGCAATGCGATGATGCTGTTCTAAGAGTACCTCTCGCCCCACCTCGACATGCCGCGCGTCAGGACACGCCATAGCACAGCAGCAACGTTGTGGAGCAAACAAAAGCAATATTGAAAGGCACCACGCTTACAGGCAACGACGAGATCATGAAGTTGCATCTCGAGGACAATGCTCTCTTGGTATTCCGTGTACTCAATGGCTGGTGGGCAGACTGAGTGTGATAATATTGTAGATCGCATTGGTCATTCAATATATGCGCCCACTACACTGCTTACTCTTTGGAGCTGCTGAGAGTATTACAAGCACTCAACGACCATAGTGATCAATTGCCTGCCTGATTGACAACAGCCAGTATATTATACGAACCTCCGACAGACTTGCCAAATCGGAGCCGGCTCTCCGAGCCTTGGGATGATAAAGCGGGCTTATCTGCTCGCATAGGTTGATAATGGCACCAAAATCACTTCTGGCATAGCACTATGATGGGATCTGAGTGGCGCCAGCGAAGGAGGATGGTTGGCCAGTCTCATCTCGGGGCCGGCTTGACTGAAATATGTTCAACCTGCACCAATTGATCAAGACATCCCTCCAGGGAGAAATTAGATCTCGAAGAACTTAGGCAACTACCGAGTATGATTTGACTGTGTCCAGGGTGTTCTCGGTGTCCGAGTTTTCAAAACAGACGCATGCTAATTAAGCAACTGGAGGCAAACCACTCCCTGCCCCAAATATCTTTATGCACAGGGACTGCTGATGGAGCCAAAAGATCCGATTTCATCTGTTCCAAGCTGCTGGGACGGAACGATGACTGCCCGTTTGATTTCTAGGGCCCAAAGCCTTTTGTAGTAAGCCGCCGGCTCCGCCTCGTCCTAACTGTCCAAAATTTCGGCCACACGTAGCCTCAAGACCACGGAGCACTTTGAAGTTGTGACCACACAATTGCTGAACCCTCCAGGGGGTTGCGTGCTTGCCGCGTGCTTTGGCCAAGTGGCTGTTGCCTGATCGGTTAAAATCATCTGCACGAAGTCTTTGCAACGAAGTTGTATCAAATACAGAACTATCCGACTTTGCATTGGGTGTATAAGCTTGTGATGCCCAATTCACGTGCTGTTGTATCTCGTTTGCGTGCTTTCGGCCACTCATTTTTATCAAGTCGGGTTATATTGGTTTGATGCGTATGGACAGACTTAACCGGCTATACGAGGCAATCATGTGCATGCGTATGTAACTTGCCTTGAACGACTTGATACATTCAACGTCAAACCTAGACCTGGATCCCAACCGGTGTTCCAGGTTATACGGTCACTCAGAAGAAATCATAACCAGAAGTAGTTGTTGCACGGGGTAACAGAACGTGTCTGAATTGTGACATGACGTAAGATGGTCTGAGGCAAGTGATGCCCTGTACGCACTATACTTGACAATCAGCCTACCGCCAAAGCAGCAAGTGTTGACAGTCAATTTTGCTATACGTCTGGGTTGTACTCGCGACGTACGACGTAAAGAGGATAAACAACTTAGCGTATACTCCAGAAGTCTCTATCAACAAAGGTGAGAAGTCCAGTGTTCAGTTGGCTTCACAAGCTATCGTAGGGCACGAAGGATAGAAGTAGCAAGGTAATTCTCATGCAACCCGGTCATTTGGTTGATTCCCTTGAATGAACCATGCTGAAAACCCAATAGAATGGGGATGAACACCTTGTCCATGAACGCCGTCGGTGGAAATATATCATCCGCGTCACCGATTAGCGACGACAGGTGCATCGCCATTATCATCCTCTGCTGGTGGTTGTACGATACCAATAGACAAGAGACGCGTAAGCGTTGTATCTCCGAAGCGCTATGCAAGAGCGACGTTAGTTGCACAGCAAATGCGCTAGTAATCGCTACTCACCTAAGTGTCCGGCAAACGCTTGGAAGCACTGATCCACTTTGTATATCAATTTTTTCCAATGAAGAAATACTGTCAGCTCTTGTAGGGCCTACATTCAGCATCAGCACTGGTTTATGCAGCTCCATGGCGTGTTTGAGCAAACTAGAAGTATTGATGAGCATTGGAATGATAGTGAGTTCAAGCATCATACCGAAAGGCTGAATAGGTTGCCAACGTGGTGCCAACAACAAGTAACCGGTCGCAGGTCTCTACCATATCGAACGATCTAGTCTTTACGTGATTGGCTATCGATTCTCCGAAGAATACCACATCAGGTTTGAGCTGAACATTGCAATATCATGTAATTATCAACCACTTATTGGAAGCAGGTACTACTCACAATTGATTCATTTCTACCTTCGGCAAGACACCGTTCGCATGGAGGAACTACAAAGTCATCGAACTTGACGCCACGCAAATCAACATCTCCATCTGGATTAGTTCTATGCTGGGTCGACGTTTGCTCTAAGTCGTCTGCATAAGCTTTCCACTGAGGATTACACTCTGACAGCATAGTCTGAAATGCAGCTCGATCTATTTTGTGACCATGACGACAGTGAACTGTCTGTGAGTCGTTTAGTTGTAGCGGCGTAGAAAGAGCAAAGGTAATCGTATGACCCACATGTAAGGTTCCATGCAGTTCGAGTATCTTCTCTTTAAAATCGGCTTGATCGAGACTTCCCATTTCCAGTGCCTTTAGGTGCAGCCCATCGACGTTTTGAGTAATGACCGAAGATACAATATTCAGATACTGCAGAGCCACGATAGAAAAATGGGTTGGATTGGGGAGCGAATCTCGGACATGTGGATACCCTGTTTGCGAAATCGGTTATGTCCATGAAATGACAGGTGGCAGAAATAGCTAACCCAGATATGAACGTGCCCAGTACCGCTGACGGAAGAGGTGACCTTTTGGTCCCGGGTCAACAAGGTCTTGGTACTATAGAGCAGTTTGTAGCCGGTCGATCACAATAATTCCGTCAGTAAGATTAATGGGCAACTTACAAATATAGGTCTGCGGAAGGATTCATAGTTGGCGATCACAGTACACCAGGAACAAATTAATAAACGCACTTGTAGTTCGGATTCATGTAGCGACCATCTTTTCCACGATACGCTCTGATACCGGAATCGACAGAAACACCAGCACCGGTAAGTATTAACGTATTCCTTGAACCGGCAAGAAATGATGAGATTTTCTGAACTGCGGCATTCACATCAGCCTCTGACGGAAAAGATTTGTTACCAGATTGTCCAACAGCGGATAGGAGTGAAGGCGGGATAGTAGGTATAGATATTCTCATGTTGAGGAAACACACTTTTTTTGGTTTGGGTGGTGCGAGTTTGTTTCGCACAAAACTGTGGGACTTGGCACGTGATTGACATGGCGCGATTAACCCCACTCCTCCCCCTCGACATGGAGTTTCTCTGGCTCTCCCTACCCTACGAGATGAAAACCGGTACTCAGAAGCACCTGTCAATTAACCACACACACTGCTACTGGAGCTAGGGGTCCTGTTTATCCAGAATGACCGACATCGGAACCCCAAAAATCAACCTCTAGATTTACATGCAACAAGTGGATTGAGCAAGAGGCAATGACGTATGATATGATGATATTGTTGTTGCTCAGGACCCAGGTTTACGTCTCCTAACGAGAAATACCCCCGTTAGATTGCTTTTCCAGAATTGCACTCACAAGGGTCCAGAGGTATTTGGCCAACTCTCATTTCTCAGGTTGATATACGCTGATTAGTTTTAGGGAGTGCAATATTTATCCCCAGCTGATCCCATTGCAAACGGTTCCACGAGATTTTCTTTAGAACAAAGATCAAAAACACTTGAGCTAGCTATTACCCCGTGCCTCATCAAGGAACCCTCATGCACCGTGGATCCGGCTTATCCTGATGAGTATAGTCTATTGCTACCGAAGCAGGGCAATCTACAGCTCATCTTGAGCTTTCCGTGATTCATTTCTTTGGGACCAAATATTAAGATTGCCTAGAGACATATGAAGAGGCTCTCCGCTCCAGGCTCGGTGTTGGCGATGCCATCAGGTCGCTGTGAGATCACTTGTTTCTCAGGCTTGCTACCTGCTTAGCTTGCGACTTTACGAGTGTGGCTATGCGCCTTTTCTTGGCTACATCACTTGGAAGCTTCTATAAAACGGCACATTTGCACAACATCATCTTTTCCCCGATGATTCATACGGAGACAGAATGCCGTGTATACTTGATCACGTCGGGTAGCACACATATCTTGCCTAGTGTCAACCAAAATAGTCAGAGGAGCTGTATGCCGTGATATTTCATTAAACTACTGCAGCCCAGGATTGTGGAACGATTACCTGTCCTACGGACTCCTATGATCAATCTTGTCTCACTTATCCAGAGCCAAGAATAGGTCTGTTTATGCAGCTTCAAGAAACTCCAATGCTGACGTACATGTTTAATCTTCTCCTCCGACGGCTATCAAATATTAGGTTTGGGGCATCTTCTCGATAGGGATTAACAGCCTTGATTCGCTTCCCAGGAAGTGCCTAGAAACTCATGAGAGAACATAGAGGCAAATATTTTGACGCAATGTTATGAAGGAATGGCTAGGCGCGAGCACTCGGCTTTCAGTGTCTAAGGTTGGCCTCAGGCCTTGAAGATGCAACTAGCGTTATTGATCAAATGACTCAATGTTGTTGGTTATCGCCGTGCAACTTGCATTGGGAACTCTCAAGGTAGATTTGCCCGGATATATCCGTTTCGATCAGACTCCGGTCCATTCCTTGAGGTTGTTATGAAGATATTCTTGTTAGCCAACTCGGGTAAGGATCAGACTACCCACCGCGATGCTACGATTGTTGCACACATCTCGTTAATTCGGGCAAGGATCAAACTACCCACTGCGATGCTACGATTGTTGCACACATCTCGTTAATTCGGGCAAGGATCAAACTACCCACTGCGATGCTACGCACACATTTCGTTAACTCGGGCAAGGATCAGACTACCCGCCGCGATGCTACGATTTTTGCACACATTTCGTTATCTGCAACCGAATGCCCAATGACGTAGCAAGGTGGGTTAACAGCTGTAGCATGTCAAGGGTTCATATCGACTGCTCAGAACTGAGGTCTAATGGAAGTGTCTGTATTACCGCGGAGATAATTTGTAATTCTGCAGATTGATCCTAGGGGTCGTGTTTCTTGGCTTCAAATAAGTCGTTGTTCTATGTAGCTATAGAGTTCCTTATTGATCCACAATGTGTAAACAGAGAACCTGAAATTCGATCAAGACATGAAATATCACTGCTCGTTTCTATAACAGATTCTTCTGTGATACCTTCAGAGTAAGAACACACCAAGGGTATTTTTCTGGAAGAGGAAACTGAGAACCCAATTCTCGAAAGCATTTCCATATCTACAGAACGTGCGTTTCAGATGTGTCCTGATGTGTTTGAGGTCCCTCGCCTGGCGTTCCACGATGTCGTCACCTGACGACCATATCAACTCCAGGGTTCTTGCTGCTTTTTTATAAACGTTGCAATGTATCTTTAGTTTCTGCTCTTTTTTTAGCCTTCATGTGATATATTCCAATTTCTGCTTCTTTGATCCCGATCGTACCGGTGCTTCCGAGACTTATAGGATATTGCAACACCAAGTTTACAGCTTGATTTCAATTTTCGATAGCCCAAGGTGATGGAGATGAGGGTTTCTCTCTTCATAAACGACAATTGAAAATAATGTCTCTCGGTTCACTGGGGATACGGGAGCAAACAGGCCTTGATGATCAAGCGACCAGATTGCTGGGAATCGAGTTTCTATGCGCGGATTAGCACCATTTAGACTTTCGCTTGGATAATCGAAATATGCACCAGTGCTACTCTCTCTGCACTGTAGCTCTTAACCTAGTTGCGGCAGCGAGAAACGAGGTTGCAGTACGATGTTGCAGTGTCATGCGATGGAAACAATGAGGCTGATCCGACCAAATGCGGATGAACGCGCCGTGTAGTAAATTAGACGCTCGGATAGCCCTCCTTCCCCCAGAACGCTTTCAAAGTGTGTCAATAATTTATGAAGGTCAGGCTACAATGCTAGAATATACATGCAATATCATCTAGCGGGGTGTCTTCTGACCCCTCTTCGTGCTCTGGACACTAATATTTGAAGCATGTTCTTCTGGGAAGTGGGGTTTATTTCAGGCTTATCCTCCTTTGAAAGAGCACGTAATAAGGCATGTGAGGTGGAATGATTAGGGTCGCAGTGAGCAATTAAGAGTGCGTGGACCGAGAAGCTCATTGAATCCATGAAGCGAAGGTGTGCGCGATCAGCTGCATTACTTGGCGCTCGTGGAAACCAACGGGGATTGATAACGGTTTGCTAATTCGGACTCAGGATTTCGGCGTGACCGGGCGCGTGAATATATGGCCCAAGGTTGGTGCGCGCTGCGATCGGTGGTGGTAGAAAAATAATGTAAGGGGTATTATAATGAAGGAAAACCTGGTGATCGATGGCGGGGTGAGTTATACAATTATCGAGTAAGTTTACGCCACATGTAATTTCACCCATCGTTGAGTCGGTATCACGAGCTCAATCGCGAGAGGGCGCTTCTTAATTGAGTCATATTCGGCCAATACAGCGGACTTTGTCTGTCGGACCCGCGGATATTTAGTAGACCGAACGTGACCGTCGGGTTTGATCCGCGTATATATAAAGAGCGTTATTGGCTCTTCTCTAAGCTCCGAAGAGTGTATGGGTTGTAACTATTATGCAAATCATCGGGAGGACGAATGAGAGACTCAACATTTGGGAATTGCGACAGGATAGCACGGATGATAAGAGATAATCATGGATGATTGGACGATGGATTATGGATTATCGATGCACTATTAGGGGAAGAGATGAGTCGGGGATCTCCGGGTGCCTGAAAGAATTGCCAAAAGCGGCAGTTTGTGAACATGTATTGGTGCTCCGACAAGAAAATGTATGTACAGTTTACCGGAGACCAAAGGACACGCTCTTCGTTACCCTCTTACCCATCATCGACTCATTCTCTTTGTTAACGAACGAAATAAAAACCTCCGTCGTTGAAGCGAAGAAAGTCAGTTCGGTTGTCAACAGTAGTAGCGCGTTGTTTCTCCGTGGAATTCGACCGAGTCGAGAGAGTGAGTTATCCCTTTTTACCCAGGCCCTTTTCTTTTAGAAATCTCATTGACCTTGTCATTGGCCTCTTTGTTTCCCTTCCACCAGCGCATTCTTGGTGAGTTACGCCTGCTGGCAATGTGTGCGGTGTGCTCAAGCGCTGACAATTGCTTTGCGTCATATATAAACTCCACATTCGTCTCTGCCACCCCCCTTAAAATACAGTTAAATAACCACATAATGGGTTCCATCTCACATTCAACCGATCCTCCTTCGATGAACTTGTTAACCGCGGGTCAGTTGGATTTTGAACTGACTAACCGCCAAGAGCACATGGTACATACCCCTCTCTTCCTTGCTTCTCTTTCATTGACACTGATCTTATATTCTCTTTCTCTTGGGCATTCTCATAGATCGCTCAAATGTCTCCTTCAATCTCAACCTCTGAACTTTGTTACTCGAGGCAGCCTCACGCGTCAAGCTCCGTAAGTTAAACCACACTCTCACCGCGTTTCATCGTACTCATTCATACTCTCCGTCTATTCTCCAATTAGCTCTTGCTCAAACCGTCTCACTTCACCGCCGACGGACACTGCAACTATATCCTCGCCTCCGGCTCAGCACAGCAATCTTTGCCGGATGTTTTCGGCGACTCGGATGAAGAAGAAGACGAAGATGACCGGGCGTATGAAGAAAAGGTAAGCCCGCAATTCCCATACTCGTTTCACGGCGCTCATTGACGCGCTCTTTCATTAGATTCTGTCTACCAAACGAAGACGCTTGAGTCGTGATGACGCACACAAAAATGTTCCTGACTTTGTGAGTTGTTGTTGTTTATGGACCCTGATCCCGTGGTCCGCCCTGATGTCATAGTACCCTTGGCTAAACGTCTAAAACCCCTTGTCCCTTGCAGATTTCGAATGCGAATGACGATATGGTGGAGCAAGCACATGAATGTGATCAAGAAGATCCGTTCGCAGACCCAGACCCCGAGGCCTACCACCGACTAAGGGTTTACGAGTGGACATGGTACCCACCAACCTCATCTTCATTACCATCCATCTCACTTACCCCACCGGACAATGACGACTATCAAACCGTTCTTTCACTCTGTCACGCCAACCACACGCCCATCCAGGACTCGTGTTTCTCGATGCGACTTACCGTGCCAACATATGTCGTGTTGAACAACCTGCCGTGTGGGATACCGCGTGGACTTAGTAAGGAGCAGTATGAGACAGAGTATGGACTAGAAGAGGCAGAAGTGCCCTCTTTCGAGGTCCAAAAGGATATTGGTGTTCGTGGGTTGTTGTTGAGTGAAGTTTGGCGACCGTGTTCTGCGTTTGATGAAGATGAGGAAGAACTACTGGTGGAAGATGATGAATCCGACGTGCCATCATTGGATTCCAGTGGATCGTCAACTCCGATTTCGTCTTCCAGCTCGCCACCTGTGCAGCATTTGGAGCTGGCTCCATGCAATAGTGTGTCAAGCTGGGAGGTTCCATCCAAGGGTGGAAACGAACCTGTTGCGGCGAAGCTTTGTTCGGCATTTGACGATGACGATGACGATGACTTTTTCTCTCAAGATCCTACTGAATGGTTCAATGCTCCTTCTCGGTGAGTTTCTTTCGCTGCTGGACCCTTAGCGCGTGTCCTAAACCCTCGCCTTCTAGATTCTAAGATGATACTATGCGTGCTTTCTGTGATTCGCTTCAAAACGATACACATCGTTCGATGTTACACTCTTCCTACACCGCCTTTTTCGCTTTCTTCACATCCATTTTGTATACTACCCGCATCGATTTAGATTCGATTGCTTTACTTCTTTTGTGTTAGTTCGTTTTTGTTACCCACCATTCCGTTTTACCCCTTTCCCCTTTTTCCTTTCCCAACCACACTTACATTCTTCTGGACAATCTCACCATTCTCTTTCCATCTACCCCTTTCTCATAGCTCCGCTCCTCCACATCCTTTGCTCCATCTTCCTGTCGTCATCGTCCTCTCTATCTCTCCATTTTCACATACCATCTTTCCGTCCACATCTACTTTGTATCCATTTCCACTCTTCTCTTTCCCATCACATTCTGCATTAGCATCACTTTTCCACTTCTTCAATATGCTTATTCTATTCCTACATCCTTGTTTTTGTACTTCAATTCATTCCTTCACTCGATTTTTGTCAGTTGTTGTGCGTTGGAAGTTGGATTTTGAGGTATGCACTGCGAGTTTCTGTATATAGCACACTCTTTCCAAATAGACGGCACCAGTCGTTCTGCAGATCTAAAACCTAGTAGCGAGAGGCCTGAAAATGCAAAGGGTGTCATTTGAGCTCATATGTCTCACGTCGAATCGATAGTTGAAATTGGAATTCTCCGGTCATCCCCTTCTTTCCCTTGGAGAATGCCGCCGTTACTACCTTCCTCACTCACACCTCATGTGGTTGTATATTCAACACCTGAATTAACTGATCTACTATCTAGGCATAACCTACCGCCTTTGCATCACATACTGCAGACATATTCACCATTAAGTCAAGGTATGCCCTTCAGCAACGCGTTCTTGGATGGGATTGCTTACGCGTCTATTCAATAGTGATCACTCGTACAACTGCTTTAGTACCAGTCACACACCCGGCATTCCCGCTACGCTTCTCTGACCTTCAAGCAATTGAATCCGCGTGTAAAGAGGATGAAGAATCTCGTGCTACAAGAACTATTGATTGGATTGGAGCAAGGATATCAAGAAAGTCTTCTGGATGGGTAGAAAATCTCGAAAAAAGTGGGAAAGGAGAACCGCTGAGTATTGCTGCGGGAGAAACTAGATGGTGGGACGAATTGAAGAGTTGCGTTGATGGTGATAGAACACCTGAACGAGGTGAAGGCTGGAGTCACCCTGTTGCTTGTAAGTTCTCGGTAGGCTTTGTATGCGTGTATGAATGGATTTTGAATATGTGATTGCTTTGCAGTGATATTGGCTACGTCGACTCTGCATCCGAATGCACTACAGGCTGTTACAAACCTTCAACAACGCGTCGCAGAGTTGCCCGTTTGGATTGATCCTCATATGATGAGATATACGCTTATTGTGCATCCTACTGGGATGTCAAACCTTTCACAAGACGAGTGAGTGAATCCCTTGTCATTCAAGAGGCATTCGACCTTACATCATGGAATAGGGCTGTGGCTCTGTTTAATGCTACGAAGAAACAGTATGGACTTCAAACGCATCTGCTTCCGTTAACGTTATCGCCACCGACTACAACCAAGCCGTTGATACCTTTGCCTCCCCAACTCCCTCCACCGTCACTCTTTCCAATGTCCCCCGAAAAGGAACTGCGTCGTCCGCCAGTTCAGGAACCTCCTACTCCTACTCCTCCACTCGAGACACTCAATCTTTCAGATGAAGATACAGTCAATACCAATCGTTTCATACGGGAGTTTGTTGTACAGAGTTTGGTGCCTTGGATGGAGCGCTCTGTAGTTGAATGGAATGAAGCGTATAGTTCGACTCGACGATTACCTTCAAGACTGTTCTCCTCTACAAGACGATTGTTTGGTTCTTCCAACCCGTCTTCGAATACAAACTCTGGATTTGCGACACCGGTTGCATCACCTACAGCCTCCGTTGGGAGTTTGCCGTTTGGACGGGATAGTGTGCAACCGTTGGCTCAGCAGAGGCGACTTGCGGAATTCGCGACGTTCTTGGGGGATTACAAGTTAGCTGTACCGCTTTGGGAGTCTATACGGAAGGAAGGAAAAGGAGGATCTGATATTCTTCCTCTGCTGCTGGCTCCGTCTTTGACGCTTGAAGCTCATGCGGCCTACGCTTTGTCCCCTCTCACGACCGTGCCTTCAGCTTCTTCTCAATTGAGAGCATTGAAGTACGCTGTGAGATGGGAACAGGGTGTGTTGGACTTTGTGAACTTGAGGGGAGAAAAGTGGTTGGTTTGGGCAGCGAGTACGAATCAAGAGGATGAGCCGAGTTCAGGGATATTATTGGCTCAAGCTGCATTGATTGCCCTGAGAAAGGGGAATAGACGAACTGCTGCAATGTGGTACGTTTCCGCTGCACGGAGACTGGAAAAATGCGGGATCGTGAGTTCTCTTCTTGCCTTCTTCATGACGATGACGAGGACTGACAGATATTTTGCACAGAAATCCTTAACCGTATATTTCTTGAAAACGGCGTATGATCTGTTGAAGTTACCCCCGCAGAAGAACTTGTCCCCCTCGTTTGACGAGATTCAGGGTGAAAAACGGGGTACTGTTGGGTTTGATGCAATTATGCCAAGCATTGAACATTCTCTTGGTTAGTGGGTTTTTCATCGGTGGTATTGATATTTGAAATAACGATAGACAACAGGTCGATTAAAGTATGGAATAGGCGATGTAGAAGGGGCAATTGAGTTCTTCCTGGGACTACTCAAGGGCTCACCTTCCGGTCAGGGCGAAAGCGGAGAAGGCGACAAAGTCTATCTTGACGATTTCAGAGTAGCATTTGAGGTTAGGCCATGGAATTCCGAACTTCTTCACTGTGGCGCTGACATCATTCCATAGCACCTGAAACGTATATCGGATTCAGGGATGTCGTTTGAGGATTTGTCATTGCCTGTACCATTGAGTCAACCGTCGTTGTGCAAAATACGGTTTTCAGGAGACAGCTCCGGTGTGGATGAGGAAGATAGTGCAGAGTGGAATGTGATGGAAGAACATTGGACAACGTTTTGGAAGACGACACCTGCATCAAAGAAAGAAAGCGTAAAGAGGAGTGGGGGTGCAGAAGTTGGAGGTACGACTCATGCTTTCTTCGAGAAGTCAAGCGATTATAGTTAACCTGTCTATCCCTCAGAGCCATTCTGGGTAGAGCTAGTTCTAAAAAACCCTTTGGATACGGAAGTTGTCCTATCTGATGTGGCAGTCAAAGCAAAAGAGATCTCTGCAGGTGAATCAGGAACGGAGGAAGCAGAGATCACGGTGGAAAGTATTCCGACGGTGACCATCTCTGCCCGAGCGAAGACAACTGTACGTACTCTTTGAATTTTCGGTCACTCGGGTAACTGGTTCATGTGTTTCACTTAGGTTTCAGTAAAGGTGGTTGTCAACAAAGTTACCACCGTCCAATTCACGCATGCTACCTTCAATTTCCTGGGCCTCGTGCCTATCTCCGAGCCTCTCAGCATCAAGGGTAAAAGGTTGAACGATACCATCGCACATCAACGCAGCGTGGCATACGCGAAGGAAACGTACCTACATGCGAACGTCAAACACAGTGGAGGGAGACTGAAGATTGAGTTTTTGGATGAAGGACATAATGAAATGACTGTTGTTCAAGGAGAGCTGAAGAGGACACGAATCAGGGTTAAGAATGTAGGAGGACAGCCTGTCGAAGAGATCTGGTGTATGATCAACGAAGAGGGGATAAGTGCATGGATTGATATTGAGAATACCGAGAAAGGGGAGGACGAAGAAAGTCAAAATGACGATGAAGAGGAAGAGGAAGAAGAAGGAGACGAGGAAATCGTTGATGATGAAGATGAGGAAGAAGGGGAGGAGGAAGATGAGAAGCAAGGTAGGCAGTCAGTTCTGGTATTCATGGCCCAGGACCTCTTACTAATTCACCACCAAGCAACAGAGAACGATGGGACTACTATGGTTTCGACGAATAGCCTCAAGCGATCTGATCCCATTAAGATTCCTATCAGCAGAATTCTCGGAGACAATGCTCACCTCGAAAGTAGAGACTTCTTAGACCTAAATCTGGTCTTCCAAAGTCACGCCACAGGATCTGGTAAACTGAGCGCACTGTTTATATTCCGGGAGGTGAGTTCTTTTGTCGTTTCTTGTACTCAGGACGTGGGCTAACTGAGTATACGAAGCGTGAAGATTCTACGACATTTTTGACCACCTTTGCTCAGAGGTCTTTTGAGGTGGAAACACTTCTGGATGTTGTAGCAGCCGTACGACCAAGCGCAAGCTTTGATCAAGGCTACACTCTTCATCTTGAGTTGGAAAATGTTGGATCGGTGGGGGATATCGTCCTTACCCAGGTCACAACTCTAAGTCCAGCCTGGTCTTGCGCTTCGTTCACGACGGGAGTAACCAAACTGTGAGTCCTCTGGTGTTGATTTATACCAATCGGTACTGGATCTGAGTTGCTACCTTTTACAGAATGTCTAACGTAATTCCGGAACGACAAGTAGAAAGAGTCTTTGGTAAACTTCGCCATGCCGAAGGTGATACGGCGGGGGCAAAGTCATCTGCCGAGTTTTTGAATAGAAAGTTGGCAGGGGTTCTGCTTGGCGAGCCCTTAGAGAGGAGTGATCCTCCTTCACTGCGGCTGCTCGTTAGTCAACTGGGCAAGGCAAGTGTTGTATGATATCGTACGACTTAAGTGCTCATTTGTCTTCAATAGGCTGAGTCTCCAATGGATGTGTCCAATGGAATGATTGCACACCTCCTTCAATCCACCCGTCAGCAAAGGTTGAACCTTGCTCTCCAACAACAGTTTCCCTTCATGCCACCGGACGATTTTCGGGCGATATTCCCATTATACAATGCTCACGATCTTGACGTAATTCTGGTGTGGAATATTCCATCATCAGATCGAAGAGGTTTTATGCTCTTGAGTGGATTAACTATAGGACCGAGGCATAGCATCTTGGATAAGTTGATCCAGCAAGCTGGAAGCGTGAAAAAGACGAGGAGCATGTATGCAGAGACTGCAAGAGAAAAGGAGGTTATACTGGGTTCTGTCAAGGAATGTGGATGGAACAAGAATGATGATCCCATTGTTGTCAATGCAAGGACATCAGGAAAAGTCAGCCATGACTTCGCCAAAGGGTAGGTCGAATGCACTATGGTCCTGACTCCC
>WSUA01000004.1:11666-39345 GCA_019633455.1 Tulasnella sp. 419 | reverse complement strand
CTACCCCGCAGTTCTTCTCATCTCCCACCAGCTTACGTAGGAATCTTGAAACATCATCTAAAAGTCGAGCCTTCCTCAGAGAGAACTGTCACCGCGAAACTTTGGGTTGCCAGACCAGGTGTATACGGACTCGGCGGATGGAAGGTCCAAACTTCTGTTCTTGATGAAGGAGAAAGGGTCAAGTCAAAGTTCTCTCAGGAGTGCACTGATGACGACAGTTGTGTCATCGTGGAAGCCATTTGATAACCCTGTTCTCTTCCTTTTTTTACCACATATCCTTATTTCATTTGTGAAAATGTGATGATCAGCGGCACAGCCACAAGTGCCGCAGTAGACAATCATTTTCTTTTCGAACCGTGTGATATTTACCCCTTATCTCAATTTGGGCGACCAGAAGGAATCCAAACTTCACATCATCACGTCGACTCCCACCAAAACCACCTCCACTGCACTACAATTATGACTGATGTGCTGCACGCCCACTCTGCTTCCGAGACCGATCCTTCAATTGTCTCCACTGAAGGTGTCGAGACTGGCGCAGAGGACAACGGCATATTAAGCGGTGACGAACAACACGTCGCTGGCTCATCATTAGATGGCCACACCGAAGAAGGAGCCAATGGTGTATCTGATCACGAAGGTGTACCACCAGCTGGATCTCCAGGTGCAGATGATGATGCTCCAAAAACGGAGGAAAAGCCAGCGACAAGCTCGTCAGACGCCAAACAGAAAATCACCAACACCACATCAAAACCAGGGGCCAAGGCTGGAGCCCCTACGCCGTCAGTAAAAAAGGTGAAACAAAATCCATATTTTTTGATGTCGGAACGCGTCTAATCATTTTGTTCTTCAAGGTCATCAGTTCAGGGATGTTCGGAGCTGCGAAACCTTCCGTCAAGCCATCAGCAACAACTACCGCTCTCAACAAGGCACCCGCTTCAGCTATCAAAAAGCCCACGCTTTCGTCTCCATCAACGGGTGTGGCGAAACCTGTTGGCCCTCCCGGAACCGAACCAAAGGACGCGTCTGTGTCCCCTCCACCATCTGCGGGTCTCAAAACAGCTACTTCAACACAAGCACCAGGCAATGCACGACGGCAGTCAACCATTCCCACCGCCAAAGCAAGTGCTTCCACAGCTACCAAATCGGCTGCTTCCGCTAAGCCAGGTCCTCGGGCTTCAATTGCCACTTCGACCGCGAAGACCACTACTCCTGCAACGGCAGCCGCCAGGAAGTCAATTACCTCTCCAACTCCCTCCACTCACTCAACAACAACTCGTCCTACTCCTGCCTCTGCAAAGCCTCGCGCATCTGTTACCGATGGTGCTGCTCCCAAGAAGGCAGCCCCTAGAGCAAGCATCTCATCTACCGCCAAGGCCGCCCCTACAGTTAAGCCCGCGGCTACAAAAGGGGCTATACTCACTGGGGTGAAAGAAGAAGTCAAAGGTGATCCCGAATTAGAAGCTAAAGTATGTATTTATCGGTCCGAGTCGCGATAATCACTTTAGTGACCGATTAAACTCAATTTTCAGTACAAGGATGCTCTAGACTCAATAGCTTCTAAATCCGATATGATTGCCAATCTTGAGATGGAACTAGAGTCCATCAAGACAGATATCGCGACAAAGGAGTTCGAGCTTAAGCAGCTTCAACATCTTAAGGAGGAATCTGAGGCTTCTGCCGCATCGCAAAAGGCACTGGAAGCCGAAGTTGCGCAACTCAAGGAACAAGCTGAATCTATAGGTGGTGAGCAAGTAGAGAAACTTGCTAAACTAAACGATGAGGTATGTTGCATATCTGGCTCTCATGGCATATATGGTGCTTATCTCGGTGATTCAGCTCTTGGCAACTCGTTCGGAGCTGGAGGCTGCTACTGCAAACATCAAGGCCCTTGAAGAGGCAAAGGCCTCAATCGAGGAGTCGCTTGCCAAAACGAAAGCTGATTATGATCAGTTGGTTGCTACTCAAAGCGTCGAGAACGCAGCCGCTAATACTGATCGCGCAGCCCTGGAGAAGGCAAAAGCAGACTTGGACGCCATTAAACTCGAAACCGAATCTCTGATTGCTGAGCACAATTCAGCCCTCGAATCAATCAAGGCTACACACGCGACTGAGGTGGAATCTCTGAAGGCCTCTAATGCCGCGGAGATAAGCCAGTTGACTCAAACAATCGCTGGGCTCAAGTCTCATGTGGAAATTGTCGAGAAGAGTATTGAAGTCGCACAGTCCGAATTAGAAGCGCTCAAGAAAGAAAGGGAAGACCTGTCGCACAAGCTAAGTGAATCGGAGGTCGAGGTTCTTGAGCTGAAGGAGCAGATGGAGAAAGGGGACGATGAGAAGGCAAAAGAGGTCGTTGCCCTGAAAGCCAAGTTTGCAGCGGAGAAGGAAGAGTTGTCCAAACACCTCGAGGCAGAATTGGCAAAGGCTGCCGAAGCCCATGCCGAGGCTGCCAGGAAGTGGGAGGAGGCAAGCATAGCCGCAGGGGAGAAGCACTCTGAGGTTATGGAGCAAGCTGTTAAGGATGCTGAAGCTGCGGCGTTGCGGGCAAGTGAGGAGGCTCAGGAGTCATTGGCTAAATTACATGCTGAAGCAATATGGGAGAAGGAGGTTGAGAAATTGCAGAAGGTCGAGGAGTTGGATAATCAGATCAAGGCTTTAAGGGTGGAGCTTGAGGTCAGTATCTTCGGTAAACCTACCTTGGCCGAGTGTTGTAAGTCTGACCGCAAAATCTTCTTAGGGTCAAGAAGCCAAATATGAAGAGAAAGTCAACGCCATCAAAGCTGAACACGACGAGAATGTCAAAAAGGCATTTGACGAAGCCAAGGTAAGCAATTAGATTCTCGTAGACGACATCAGTTACCTAACCTTTTTGCTCTCAAGATCGAGGCTGGAGGCGAACATGCTAAGGAACTTGCTGCTCTCCGAACACAGTCACAGAGCTCTCTTGACCAGCTCAAGACGTATCACCAGACCGAAATCGAATCAATCAAGGTTTCTCACGAAGAGAGTAAGCAGGAGGAATTGAGAGCTTTGGAGAAGCAAATCAACGGCCTGAAGCTCGAGCTTACCGCAACACAGGATGCCTTGACGAGAGCCAAGGCGTCATTGGCTACGGCAACTCCTGAACTTGAAGCCCTCAAAACTCAGCTCGATCAGGCGAACAAAGCTGTTGACGTAGCAAGAGAGGAAGTGTTGAAGGAGAGTGAGGTTGCCATGGAGAGTCTTGCGAAACAACTCGCCAATACTCAACAGGAGTTGGCTAGCATGACGGTTAGTAATTCATTTAAATATTGTGCCCTTCGTCGAGTCTGATAGTTCCCGGGATTGTAGGAGGCATTCCAACTCACCCAAAATGCATTGAACGAAGAGTTGGCCTTGACCAAGCAAAATCACAAAGTTGAACTCGAGGAAGCCGTGAAAAGCCGTGTACAAGCACTCCAAGCTCAGCAAGAAAGCCATGACGAGCAATTTGCGAAGCTCAAGTCCGATCACGCCCTGCTCCAAAGTCAGTTTGAAGATGAGCAGGAAGCCAAGCAGAGAGCCCTTGCTGAGCTCTCTGCTGCCAATGCTGCCAAGGCGCGGTCACCGCCGGCGACGCCAAAGGCAAATGGCGCGTCGGCCGAGCCAGTCATCACCAAGGAGGAATTGCAGCAGTTGTATCAAGCGCATAACCTGAAGTTGTCTGAGGTCGAGAGTCAGCATGATAAGGCACTAAAGGAACTTCAAGACGTTGTGAACGCGTTAACAAAGGAGAAGGCAGAAGTGACTTCTGATTTAGACAGGAAGAAGCTAGAGATTGGCATGATGGAAGGAGACCTCAAGGACAATGAAGAGGAGACTAATGCGTAAGTATACTTCACGTCCTGAAAAGGTCTATTACTGATCAGCTTGTTTTCTTCAATAGTCTCAGAGCTGAAATCGAAGAGTTGCGTGCTCAGCTTAATAAGAAGGCTTCAGAGTAGAAGTCTCAATCGAGATCTAGTTATTTATCACTTTCGCTTTTCTATACTTTGCACTGGCATCATATGGCTGTCTTGTTTCCATCTTGGCATTTCATAATTCTTCTCATGTCAATCAGGCTTTTTTACATTCATTCGTTTTGCACTCGTAATACCCCAAGAATGTCAGGATATCCGACCGCATTATCGAAGTTGTTTCGTGTCTAAATCCCCACCTTGCAATTTTAAGTGCCTAGAACCCCAATGGCGCGATTTTTTACAGCTAAAAAGTGAGCTGATCAAGGGACTGGGGTGTTGGGTAACCGTGAGAGCATGTCACGAGTATTTACGCGTCGACATTTTCGCAAAATCCCCAACTCTCACTTTCCTCCTTACGGCCACCAAGTTTCGTATACCTCCTTTCCTCCCCTTTTTGTTCTTTGTCCATTTATATATCCTTCCTACGACTCTTCTTGATTTGCAATGGCACCCGCTGCTAGAGAACCAGGACAAGGCGTCAACTGGTCCAACATTGCTGTTGGTAAGCGCGATTTTCAACCGCAGTTTTGCGCGAGAGCATTGAGCTGAATAAAAATTTAACTTGCAGGCGCTATCATGAACATGGTAAGCTATCTGTTGCACGAAGATGTGGTTTGCAATGTCTTATTCATTCATTCATTCAATGTTACTCCGTCCGTTTTGAAATCAATAGTTTGTGAGTACTCATTTCCCGCACCAACCTAACCACCATGACTGACCTAACTCAACTTTGCAGGAGGTGAATCATATCCATTCTCCTATTGCTCACTCTCCTGAGTACTCACATTTTCGCCAAAGGTTACGACTCTTGGACAACCACTGGAAGTCCTCAAGACACAAATGGCCGCTAATCGTACGCAAGGAATGCCCCAAGCTATCGCGACTGTATGGAGTCGCGGTGGATTCGCAGGTTTCTATCAAGGTCTTATCCCATGGGTAAGCTCTAAAGAGGTTCCGCATGCTTGGTAACCGGTTCACTAATCACATGCTTTTCTGGTATTTTCCAGGCTTGGATAGAGGCTTCCACAAAAGGTGGTGTGCTGATGTTCACAGCATCAGAGATTGAACAAGTCGCCATGCACAACGGGATAGGACCAGCAGCAGCTGGTTTGCTTGGTGGCATGGGGGGTGGTATTGCACAGGCCTACGCCACTATGGGTGAGTCTAAACCTAAAAGAGTTGAGCACTTCTGATATAGTCTATGTTCTACACACAGGCTTCTGCACATGCATGAAGACAGTCGAGATTACTCGTCATAAGCAGGCTGCGACTGGTGTGAAACCAGCTTCAACATGGGTTGTCTTTGCGGATATTTACCGCAAGGACGGTATCCGTGGTATCAACAAAGGTGTCAATGCTGTTGCTCTCCGACAGATGACTAACTGGGGATCGCGGTACGTTCTTGCCATGCCATGGAAAGCCTTGGAACTGATTCAATTTCGATGTTTAGTATGGGCTTTGCTCGTGCTGCTGAGAGCATGATCCGTTCTGCTCGTGGCAAGAAGGAAGGAGAGAAACTCGGTGCTCTTGACAAGATTGCTAGCTCCACTATCGGTGGTGCTCTTGCCACATGGAATCAGCCAATCGAAGTCGTACGAGTTGAGGTATGTGTTTGATATTTTTGAATTGCAAAACGTCAATTCATCCCGTCTTTACCCAGATGCAATCTGCCAACAAGTCTACCAATCCAAACCGACCCGCCAAGCTGACCGTCTTCAACACCTTGGGTTACATCTATAAGGAGAACGGTATCAAAGGTTTGTACCGTGGTGTTACACCCCGTATCGGTCTTGGTATTTGGCAGACCGTGTGTATGGTCTCCTTTGCCGACTACGTGAAGGCTTGGTAAGGCGCAACCCGTTGATATAAATTAATCACATCGCTGACCTACATGTTGACTTATCAGGGTTAACAAGAAATAGATTCACACCAAAAATAGAGCTAGCTAGCTACTTTCGTATTCGCTTCCTTCTTCTTGTCTTATCTATTATACATATACATTCATCTTAGATCGGGTTTCAGGCAGTCATTGACAAATAACGGATCGAAGAGGGTTTAGCACACCAATAAGGCGATCTTCAAATTTCGCTGATTCATGAGCCTCCAATGTTCTATCTCCCATTAAACATCACAGCGGATCTTACACTTCCAGAGCTGACTATACTCAGCAGTCACTCGATCTGACATTGCACATGCTTTAGTGTTGGGCTATGAAGAGTCGGTGTCGAATGTAAGCAAGCCATGGAAAGCTAAGGGGATAAAGAAGCTTAGCCATGGTCTATACGCTGAATTCAACGTAATACCACCCAGGCCCTTTCCTGTGAGATTTCCGCGTCGTAAAGCAACTTCCTTGACAGCAAGTGTGACCTTTCAATTGAATGGAAGTGAGAAAATCTTGTACCCTGACGAAATGAGTCGTCTTCAAGGAAGCCTCCCTTGTCTTCACCGCCCTCCAATTGATGTGGCAATCTCCCTCTCAAAAACCATTTCGTACATGAAATATGACCTTTTGATCATGGCGCTAACCACAATTTGGCAGGAAGGGGTGAAGAAACTCGTGTTCCCATCGTTCCGATTTTATGTTCAAGGCTCCTGTCAGACTTGCCTTTTTTGGACTGACAAACAGTCACATCGGATGCTTCATTCAGATCATTGAATGTGCTCAATAGTTGAGTGCTTTAGCTAGTAGCTGGTTTCTGGTTTGTGATAGATTTGGCAATGCGCCTCCTCTGGCCATATCCGATGTGCCTGCGCTGAGCACCTGGACCCTGGCTCCACTGCGCTGGATCACCATTCCCGGTGCAGCCACTCTAAAACTCTGATTCTTCAATTCTGACTGTAATCCTAGCTGCACTGTTATTGATGGGGCACCGGTGAGTCGAATTTAAATCTTAGCTTAGGAAAACCTTGCAATCCTAGACTTCGTACCACTGCCTAATGTTGTGGTTAAAAGGGTTTCGAAACGGCTGTGCCCAAACTAAATTCTCAGCTTGTTGTAAAACTTGCACCTTGACTAGGTTAAGAGTATGAAGTTCATATACAAGGATCTTCATTATGTTTTATATCATGAGTGCTTTGTCAGCCTCGCTTCTCTCGACCGAAACTACAAGATTTCACTTATAAAGTATATCTCAATAACCAAGACTCTCACTAACTACTTTACTGCAATGTAGCTGCTCGACTTCATGACCTGCAAAAATATCTCTGTTATATACGAAAAAATGGCCGGGTCACATCTTGGATTTTATGTCCTGAAGCTTATCAGTGTCGCATTTTTAGAATGATGAGGTCCGTTGCATTCGTGAGCCAGCCTACTACACTGCCAATGAAACCAACAAGCAAAGTACTTAGATTTGCTCTTACATTGATTTATGGTGAGCGATGCCATTTGAGATGCCCCTCTCGATAGGGCGCTTCGGGACTGCAGGCAATTGCTACAGTCGGATGATCAGCTAGGGGGCAGCCCGCCAGCTTGATAATAACATCTTTCTAGGATATTATTGTTATGGCAGACCTTGATATGATCAATATCCCTGTGTCTCGATCGGAGTGAAAAATTCAATCTGTAATTGTCGAGAGTCTTGCAATCGGATTATAAGTTGCAAGTGCCACTCGCAACATTTAGGTTTGAATGTCAAGCCCTCCTGGCATCATGAGGTAGCCTGGCGTCATGATTAGACATACGTATTCTTTTTCCCTCTATCCATCCACCTAACACATAACTGGCAAAGTGCTAAGATAGATGGTGACCGAGATTATCACAGAGATCACGTGTGCTTGTTTGACCCGGCCGTAGAAGCCTTCACCCTGAACAACCACTAACGTCTTCATCTTCAACCATGGCTTCTCTGATCAAGACTCCAACCAAAACCAACCCTCTCCTTGCTAGATATTTGCTGGCACTTGCGACGAGACCACTATTGACAAAATGCATAACTTCAGGTCAGTTTTGCTAGCTCATCGGCTATAGTAGTTGCCGAGCAAACAGAAACCTTTGCTGGCAGGAATCCTGTCTTTTGTTCAAGAGGTCCTTGCGTCCCATCTCGCTGGCGTGCCATTCAATGTGTCCAGGAATGCCCCCGCTATCGAGCAGCTTCTCGCTACTGCGAAAGTTGATATGAGAGCCTTCAAGATGGCAATATATGGCTTCTTCGTTTCGGCCCCCATGGGCCATTATTTGATGGGTGCTTTACAGAAAGCCTTTGCTGGAAAGACTGGTAGAGCATCCAAGATTGGTCAACTTGCAGCAAGCAACTTGATAATTGCTCCCATTCAGACATTCGGTGAGCAATGCATTCCCACTGTTTCCGAACTTTCTCATATAATGTCCCTTTCCAGTTTTCTTGTCATGCATGGCCATTATCAGCGGTGCACAAACCACAGAGGCAGTATTGGCCAGAGTCAAAGGGGGATTCAGAAAAATGATTACTGCGAGTTGACCACCATTCCAACCACATGCACGTGTCGCTGAATATACTATGTTACAGATAACATGGATGATACAGCCAACTGCAACTTTGATTGCTCAGAAATTTATTCCACTTGAGGTACGGCTAATCTATATTTCTCAGGATTTAATGACTAACGGGCGGGTCAATCAGCTCTGGGTTCCTTACTTCAATCTGATCGGTTTCTCACTCGGTGTAAGTTAATACTGAAAAGTAATATGGGGAGATACTGAATACTATTTCCATTTAGACCTTTGCAAACACTCAGATCAAGAAGAGACAGGTAGCAGCAGCTAAGAGAGGGAAGGATAACCAGAAACCAGACAGGAAGGAACTCTGAACTACGGGCTACTTGGACTTGGGCATTTGTGATGTGGTCTACAGTAATACAACTCAGCTCTTCACTACTGATTTAAGCAGCAAACGAAGGGAAATTAGAAGCGAACGAGGGATTAGACAATAATTGTTGATGAATAAGCTTTGCGGAGGCTGAATTCCCGGCTGTCTTCAACCGCTTTGAGAAGTTAGTCGCCAGCCCCGATATGCGACCCACTGAGGCGCTCTCAGGAGCTTTACCCTTTTCATCCACCTCCATTGCATCCGAATCAGCGCCGGTCCTGTTAATGTTTCCAGCATCGTACGAGGAAACGTCGCAATTCGCCCTCTCCACCCGCAATGCATGAACAAGCGAAGATGAGACCAAGGCTACTAATATGTTAACTGCACGCGTTCTCTCTGCAGAAGGTTGGTGATCGATCCAGGGGAGTTTTCCGGGTAGGAAGACTGTTAAGAAGAAAGGTAAGATCGGGCGGGTGTTGTTTAGAGGAGTTGGAAGGTTGAACAAGGCCACCGAGAGATTCCGACCCGCCGGTAGATAGTCCGAGAGCCTCGCTGCGAACAATGTCGCAAATACAGCTTCCATAACTTCCTGATATGTGTAGTACAGAAGCGGTGAGAGTGAAGGAGGGGCAGACGTAGTGAACGCAATGCTGATAAATTGTTTGATAAGAGCTTTGGGTTCCAGCGGTGTAAAGCTTGATCCTACTACAGTAGAGTTGTAATGATGATGACCTGAAAGGAAATTTTTGACTTACCTGAAGTGATTCCAATTGTGGCATCGTGTAATATCCTTCTGACCTCGGGCACATTGAAGGAAGCAGCTGCCAGAACAGGCTCCATTATGGGCTCGCCAATTAATCGCGTGATGTTTGAAGCAGTCATTTGCAAAACTGTCAGTGGGCATTGAGGATCTAATACAAGTGCCTGAAGTACTTCCAGCTCAAGCTTTGCTCGGTATCTGCAGAGAAGGTCATGGTTCGGCTTTGTGATGTGATAGAATCGATGAAGCTGTACTTACCCCTTCCTTAGAGACTCTTCCGCTAGACCTCTGATGACAACAGGGAGCGTCCAGTTAAGGAGAGGGCCAAAGAAATACGAAGCACCTCCGGCCAGCAAATCATCTGATTTTGAGACGCCAGCAATTGCTTGAACAAAGAGGGTTCCCGCAAGCCGCAGAAGTGCCTTCGGCTGAGTTGACCTAGATGTTTAAATGACGTTAGATCACAATAATTATGGCGTATATCAGATGAGAAATCAATACTGCACAACAGCTCATGACAAGAGGAACTTACCGTAACAAGTTGTCACCGATACCTTCGCTCTCCGCACCGAAGACGGATTTCAGCCAGTTGCTTACAAGATTGATCTCCTTGGGATCTAGGCTGCTTGGGTTGTATGTTGCTACCGGAGCAGGGAAGGTAGCAGACACTGTTCGGCCATCCAAGCTCGTGAACGCAACCTTCCCGAGCTATATAATCGTGATTGTGTAAACGCGACTGCCAAGAACTATAGAAAGCGCACAGACATTGAATCGATAGATGCAGTACTGGATGAAGAGTGCAACTTGTCCCAAGTAAGTAAACGTCAGCTGTGGATCGCCTATAAAGATCATTATGAATGCCATCCATCTTTTTTTCATCATACTAATTAGGCGTGCGTACCAACTGATTCCATATCAAACGTGTTAAGGAAGCTCAAAGTTGAAGAGGCCAATGATGAAACCAAGACATGCAACGAAACAATGTCTAGAATCAATCTGTGCCGATAAAGAGCCGTGCACAACTCGCTTAAGGACTTTAGATCAGACATCGAAGTCAACGTAGATAACCTCTGTACGGATGAAATCATATCGTGAGTGCAAGTGAGGTAACCTCTAGTTAAAGCGACACACCTTTTCGATCACAGTTGAGATGGCCGCATGGCAGGCATAGTCCGCCACAGCTCGATCAAAAACCTTTAAATTTCCAAATAGGGGCTCAGAGGATATCTTCATTTCGAGGTATAGCTATAGAAAGACGATTCTTCGATAGTAGCATGCGAGATGTAATGTGTGGCTTACATCAATGTCCAAGCCGTTTGCCTGCGCTTCTGCCACTAGGCCTGTGGGAGATAAGGATGTTGCTTGCTGGTAGGCAGAGCGCTGCGGGGAGGTACTCAGATCTCCACCCTGGGGAGTAGATAGTCCCATATCCTCATCATTATCTAGCTGGCCACCCGAGTTATTGCGATCTCGGCCATTAAACTCGGGGTACAGGTTCGTCGCACATTCTGCAGAGATCAGCTGGTGTCGAACCAGTGCTGAGAGGAGAAGTTGCCGATAGGGGGGTCTAAGTAATTAGGCCATCAGTCAAGATTGTTTGGAGACTTGGAAAACTTAGTGGATTACCTTCCTCGACTTCTCGATTCAGCATTGTCATCCTCATCGAGCATCATTGATCCATCTGGCTTGTTTGTTTTAGACGGTGGATGATTCCAAGGGTCGCATGCATCCAGGATAGAGCTATGTGCAGAAAACAGTGTTGCGAGGGAGGACTCGAGTGCGGCAGACTGAGAGGCTCGGGTTCAGCATGTGGCTTGTATTCAATAGTCCAAGATCACTTACAAAGTTGGGACGATGAGCTGCTGAAGTGGAAGAGCAGGCACCGGCGACTAGTTGAAAGCGAGCCAAGATCAATGGGAGCTAGATTTTCACATTGGCTTGCTCAGTAAAAGGTAGCCAGTTTGCGATCAACGCTACGCACCCGGCCGAGAACGAAAGATCTCCGAAGAGCACTGGTGCTGCTTGCAGTGGATTCTGTTTTATCGGACGGCATATTGTCTTGGTGCAATGCGTCTTCAATGTTTTCTGCATCTGCGATCAAGACAGAAGCAGCCAGAAGTAGCTTCTCATAGAATAGTTGAGCACGAGCTTGGCTTGGCTTGTTACTCCTCATGGATGGAGGTGATGTAGTGACCTTTCCTATGGTTCCGGGTGTCCTAGGCATGTTTCCTGGTGTACGGACCCCGGGAGTATGAGCAGCGGTTGCTACGAGTCCTCCTGGTGTCTGTGCTTGATGTAACATCGAAGAAGCTCCAGCAGCGCTGGGTGTGGTAGCAGTGTTCGCTAGGCTAACGCCACCCGAACCATGAACAACTCCATGAGTGTGAGGTGTCGCACCGGCTGCGGGCGTTCTGGCCTGAAATCTGGGCGTGACACCTTGAGGGGTTTGGCCTACGATTGAGCCAGTTGTTGTATGCGTCCTACTATGAGGATGGCCTGGTGCTGGGGACGCAGTTGATGCTGCTCGTCTGTGTTGCTGAGGTGTAGAGATGGCCGTTGAGCGATAAGTTGCTAGCAAAAGGGATGTTGCGTGTGAGAGAGATGCTGGACCATATACCGTAGATCCTCTGCACTCTAGCTACAGCAAAAGGGTGATTCAGTGAAAATATGGTTAACAATAACAAAGCCAACTGACAAGATTCATCAAGATGGTTGTTGATGCTGTGATATCTTCCTCTTCTGAAACCACTGGCGCAACTTCCTCCTCGGTTTGAGCGTTTGCTGGTTTTTGGTTGTCGTTTATATTCAACGTCGAGGGGTCAGGAATTCCTATTCCCAGAATATCAAATCCCTCTCCTACCCCCATCGAGCCAGAGGATATAGTAACACGAAGAAACCACTCGTCGATAGCACTTTGTGCTTCTGGAGGCAGGGGATACATCTGCGTAAGGTCCGCCAATGATGTCATAAGAGACGCAGCAGCCTCTGGGGGAATTGAAGGGTAAACGGGTGAAGAAATTGCTGATAGCAGCAGGAGTAAGATGGTACATAGGGTCTGTCCAATTGGAAGCTGTTCATTATTCTGAACAGTTCCATCAATGCCAGCGATTGATCCTGGTAAGGTGGCGGAATAGCGAAGTAGGCGGACGACAGCTTCCACCGTCTTTGCATTTTTCACGGGTGATTCTGAAGGGGATAGGAAAATTGGAAAAGGTTTCGATCCATCATCGATTGCGGATTTATAAGGTTTTATGGCTAGGGACAGTGTTCGAGAAATAAGATCTGGTTGCATTGCGAAGTCCGCTGTCGCTAAGATCGATTCAGGGAAGACATGGATGAAAGATGGGAGGGGGATCAAGCCCTTCTCAATAGCTTCTGACAAGTATTCGTCGATAAGGAATGACGAGGGGAACATCGGCACTAAGGAAAGAAGTACCACTTGAACAAGCGGGCGCCTCAGTCAGCCTTCAGCAAGGTAGATACGAGATTACTTACGGGAGATCGCTTCTCCTGATTCATTAAGTTTGTCCTGAGGTGTCTCAGATGTTAGCTGTTGCTTTAGTAGCTCAATCCACTAGAGTGCAAGACATTGAGGACATTGTTAAACAGGTTGGTATTGTTGATAGCTGAGCTTACTTTACGACTAGGTATTTGTGACAATATACAAGTCCTAGTTATGTCCGCCGGTGAAGCGTTTGTCATGATGCTTTGCACACAAGGTTATTGTTGAACAAAGTATTTTGGTCCACGCGGAGGTAGAGAACGATAAGTCCGATTATGTAATCCACTTCTACCTCTTTTTGTTGCCGCCCCTCGGACCGCAATCACTGTCACTGACTTCTCCTCGCCATCTAGGGTGTTCTTTAACATGTCTGGGGCGATCCCGTCACCACGCCCTAACCGAAAAGTATCTACAAAACGTCGAGGACGTGCACTTTCGTCACTTCCCCCACCACAATCAGAGGACACACATAACGCCGCACTTGCTTCGATCAGGACGTTTCTGAAGGGACGGAGCTCCTATGATGTATTCCCGGTCAGTTTCCGGCTGATTGTTCTAGATACGAAACTAGAGGTAAAAAAGGCTCTGGGAGCTCTCATGACCGCCGGTAGGTTCAGGAGTAGCTTGTCAGGATTGAAAGATCGACTGACCAATCTCATGTTCCTATTGTGACTCGTATTATTCAACCAGGCGTCGTTTCTGCACCTCTATGGGATGGAGAACAGTCTTGCTTTGCTGGAATGTTCACTGTTTCCGATATCATCCATCTCATACAGTATTACTATGTCACCTCCACCTACGACAATGCCGCGGCCGACGTCGAGCAATTCCGACTAGAGTCTCTTAGAGGTTCGGACATATTCTCCTTCATGATCCGCGTACGTCCGACGCTGATAATTTGATTTTAGAGATTGAACGTGCTCTTAGTGTTCCACCGCCGCCCTTGCTGTACATCCATCCACTCAGACCCCTCCTCGATGCATGTCAACTTCTCAATCAGAGTCATGCCCGTCGTCTTCCCCTTCTTGATCGGGATCAACAAACAGGCGACGAAGTGGTCCTCTCCGTTCTCACCCAGTATCGGGTACTTAAGTTTATTGCCATAAACGTATGTTCACGCAAGTTTTTCCTTGTCTCACTACCCCTCAATTTCTGACGAAAAACGTTAATCCACCATCGCCGCTTCCTCCTTCCTTTTCCGAAGTGCCGTGAAATATCTCACCTTCATCTCCCGCTTCGCGCCCTGGGAATTGGCACATATGTCGATCCATCACCAGATCACCCCAACGAGCCCTATTATCCAATTAAAACTGCGACGCTTGATACCACCGTTTTCGACGTCGTCCACATGTTTAGTGGGTTCGGTATCTCTGCGGTCCCCATCATAGACGAGCAAGGCGTTGTGGTGAACCTGTATGAGACGGTAGATGTCATCGTAAGTTAACGTTGGACTTCTGTCAAAGGCCTTGCGTTTTGACACTTTTTCACGTGAACGTTTCCCAGACCCTGGTTCGATTGGGAGCTTATCAATCACTCGACTTGACTATTGAAGCAGCCCTCGCACAACGCTCTCCAGATTTTCCTGGGGTCGTCACATGTTCGCCATACGATTCGCTCGCCTCATTGATGCTTCTCATCAAGCAAAGGCGCGTGCACCGCCTCGTGGTTGTTGAGGGTGACGAACCCAAAGCGGGAGCTCGGGGAAGAGAAAGAGATTGGAATCGATCAGGAGATCTCTTACGCAGAGGCGAGTCGACATCTCGGGTCAGGAGCTCAACAGAAACGACAGGCGGAGAATATACTCCAGAACGTTCAACATCGAATTCCAGTTCAGATCCATCGCCTCCTGTTAACAAAGTAAAAGGAAGACTGTTGGGTATTATCACCTTGAGTGATGTACTGCAGTACATCGTTGGGCAGTGCAGCATCATCAGTGGTGGGATTGAAGAGGGATCATGGGGTGAAGACGAAGAGGGTATGGAGGCTCGCCGACAGTCTGAGGAAGGAGTTGCTGAACCTGGAGCTGGTGGTTTGGGTATCGATCTCGGCAGTTTCGGTTTGCGAGGGGAGAGCAGAGTAGGAAGTGAGCAAACGACAAGGGAGTCAACTAATGCCCTCAATTCACCCTCACTATCAACCCCAAATAACGAACAGGACGTGAACGGTAAAACTCCATCATAGCTTCAACATCGTTTCGCTATAGTGCTTCAGCGGAATGATACCTCTTCTACACTTTTGCAGTCACCTCTCATTCGTTCTCATCAGGAATAGAGATCTTCACATCTGTCTCACTTTCTTCAAACCCTCCATCCCTCCATGCATTTGTTATATGCTCCATAGTTCTCTCTGCTCTCTCTCTCTCTCTCTGTAGTTTGGTCCATTAGCCTACTAGACAGTCGTACCTTTGACGCCTGCTTTTGAATACCTCTGCTGTATCTTACTTGATCAAAAATGACTGATTAAATTCAACCGAGTGTATTATTGAGAATCAAGTGCTGTGGGACAGTCAGAGTTATTTACCTATTCGGTAGTTACCTCCGGTCGAGAGAAGCGAATGCTGTCATTCAGCCATTCAAGACCGGTTCGAGATCCGGTGGGTTTGATGATCTCGGCGTTAAATAGCTTTATTACTTTATTCATCGGTGGTGAGAATTAGTTCAATGTCTCTGGTTCTTTAATTCAGTGTTCAAGCCAAGTATTAAAAGGGGTCGTCAGCTTTGACAGCACCCTGATTCATAGACGGCAACTACCGTTGGACTATCATAGTTTATCACTCCTTGAAGAATAGAAGAATATTCTCAACAACATCAGTAATGATCCCCAGTCCATCAGGAGAATGGGTTGGTTGCGATGTTTTACCGTAGGAAACGTGCATTTGCATTTGCAGCATTCAGGGTCGGATTTGCACTCCGCTTTAAAAAGTTTCAACCTGGACCGTTTTTACTCATTCGAATCAAAACAGACCCACACAGAGACGGACGGGCTCAGTTCACACTCTTTTACACCCAAAAATCACACCGGAAATTGTCGCTAAATTCTCTCTTTATACTGTAATGAACGGCGGGTCCTCTTTTGAAGCGGCATTCGACAGCGGATATCGAGGAATGGATGATTGGCGGAAAGTGTTGCAATCTCAGGATGATGATGACGAAACTGATTTGCCCGGTGCGTCATGATGCATTTAACTCCACTCATTTACTGATGAATATCATGTACACGATTGTGATTCTTTTCGTGGGGATTGATATTGATAGGACTCGAAGGCGCCTTCTCACACGCGCACGGCACGACTATTGAGTCCTACAAGCACACTCAACAACACCCTGCCAACATGCTTCACATAGATGATGAGGATTATGCTGCCATCTCTCCAACTACTGCAGTTGACTCTCCTACTTCACCCAATACGAGCAAGTGGGCGGATTCCCGGGATAAGTGGACCGAAGGGCCTCACCAGATTCAGGTTCGGTCTAGGAAGATCTCTGAGGGATCGACGGCTGTAGCTTCATCCGACTGCCCAGACGATGTGGATATAGAGCCTACCTCTTCACTACCGCAAGACGATACTGATGAACGCGAGTCTCCCAGTTCGCTGGAAACGCCCATCGTAAAAATGCCCCCTCCAACCCCTCCCCACATCACCGTTGGCTTTCAAGAAGCCGCAGTCCCTGCGGAAGCTGATGAGGAGAATGCAGGTGAAAATACCGCCAATTCATCAGAGAATACGAATGGAACGAAAAGGAATCGGCTAGTGAGGTTCAATTCGCGAGTTCGAATATCATGTATGTTCCAAGCGCCAAAAAGCACGTTCGCGAGATGCTCACCCCGCATTTTTTAATTAGCTGGAATACATCACCACGAACCAGCATCTGGATCTTCGTCGTGTTCATCATCCATATCTGCCCCATTGCGTCCTTCCTCAGGGAGTTCGGAATCGCCAGCTGCCCCATCGCTTAACACCTATCCACGCAGCCGTGTACGAAAGCCACCGTCCTTAGATCAGATTCTTAATCCCAACGCAGTGTCGCAATGGTTGATCCAAAAGAATATGGGTTCTCGGCGTGTTCGAGGACCTGGGAACGATTTGGATAAATATGCAGATAGGGAAGGTGTGGATGAGACAACGCCAATTTTAGCAGCAGCTGCAAGGAGAAGGGCTTTGCGTGGACCAGGTCCTGGAGGGCGTGTAAGGGGTAACTACATGATGGCGAATGGCGGGATTCCGAGAGGCCATCGGACCATTGAATGGACAAGAGATGAAGAAGATGCAGATAACGATGAGGAAGGCGATAGCGACGATGAAGGCGAGGAAGGAAGGGGAAGAAGTGGCGATAGTCGGCCAATATGGCAGAATGACTCTAAAACAGAGGAGGATGTGCTGTACGGAAAATGGCCCGCTAGAGCTATTAATCCCAAGGTAAGAGCCTACGGTCATTTCACATGGGACTTGGCCTGATTTTGCTCCTACGTTCAGTGGTGGTGGTGGAAAATCGGGACTATAAGTTGCTGTTCGACCCCTCCGGAAAGCGACTATTACTGAATTTTACCAGGTCTCCTACTGATCGCCGTATCACGCATAAACTTATACCCAGAGGGCGCTGGTTCGCCTCAAACCCAACTCAATACCATTTCTCCATTACTAAAACCGCCAAGAACAACTTCATGAGAACCATTCTCTCATGCAGGTTGTGGCATACCAGGATAATTGGTTTTGTTGGATTCACTTGACACTGTCGTTACTTTGGTGTACCAGTATCCGCTCCGGCGTTTCGCTTTCGGCAGTTTTGTTGTATTTATTACCTCATGTGCCATTTTTTTTTCTTTTCTGTTCTGTACAGCGCTCGTACCATGCATGTAAACCTCGGACATTAACACCATGTACGCGCCGTAATTATATATGTAGGTTGTACCATTAAAACATGAATTCTCCTGGGATTGTCCCTTCGCACGCTTGGAATTTTTGTGATGCAATGTCTATTAACTTTATATTCGAAAACTAAAAACGAGAGACATATATAGATCCTGCGGATGAGATTCCCGAGTTTCCTTTTGAAGGGAGATTTATTTCCTGGGAGGCATGACCATGGTAGGAGGGAGAGTGCCGATGGGAGGAAGGACGGTAGAGGAGGCCTTGCGGGAGTTTTGAACAAGGAGAAGGCTGTACGGGAAATGTAATTAGTTTAAGAGTCTCAGAGGGGAATAGTGAGGTGCTTACTCCATGACAGTGATGGCAGCCATAGCCTCAACGATGGGGACAGCACGAGGAACGACGCAAGGATCGTGACGACCACGAGCAGCCAATGATCCTGGAGTACCGTCGTATTGAGCGGTAGCTTGAGGTTGAGAAATGGTAGCTGGTGACTTGAATCCGAGTCTATTCCCAAAAGAGTAAGGTTGTTATGTTCACGGATTGAAGGATCATCACGAACTCACCTGAAGTAGATATGTTCACCGTTGGTAATACCACCTTGAACACCTCCGCTCCAGTTAGTAGTAGTCTTCAATCCACCACCTTCTTTCTGGACGAATGCGTCGTTGTGTCGGGATCCTGGGACTTCAGTTCCCTTGAATCCGGAACCAATTTCGAATCCCTTGGTGGCGGGGATGGAAAGCATGGCATGAGCGAGTTTGGCTTGGAATTTGTCAAAGACGGGTTCGCCGAGACCTGCTGGGACGTTACGGATGACGCAGGTGACGGTACCACCGATGGAGTCTTGAGCCTCCTTGGCGCGAAGGATGCGCTAAAAATGAATGGTTAGTACGAAGTGATGAGCTTAAGATGGTATTATAGGATACTCACAGCCTTCATGCGATCACGAGTGTCGGGGTGGGGGCAACGAAGGATATCCTTGTCAACTTCCTCACGACTGATGGTGTCCAAGAGCTTGATGAACTCTGGGCTCAAAGCATCCTCTGAAGCATCATCATCCTCTGGAGTTCCAGGAATAGTAGTAGAAGCAGAGGTAGTGTTCTGAGTTGGAATATGAATTTTACCGACGCTAGAAACGAAAGCGACGATTTCAATTCCGTGAACGATCTTGAGGTATTTCTCTGCGATAGCACCGGCAGCGACACGACCAATAGTTTCACGAGCGGAAGAACGACCTCCACCGGATGAAGCTTTTACGCCGTATTTCTCGAGATAAGTGTAGTCGGCGTGAGAGGGACGAGGGTAAAGGTCGGTCTCGGAGTAGTCATGTGGCCTTTGGTCCTCATTTTTGACAAGGAGAGCGATGGGTGTACCTAGAGTAACGCCGTGCTCGGTTCCGGATTGAATGTGAACGAGATCCTTCTCGTTTCTCTACGGACATTTTGAATGACGTTGGGTTGGGAAAAGGGAGATATATGTGGCAGAATGCTTACGGGAGTGGTAAGGTCGCTCTGACCAGGACGACGCCTGCTGAGCTGGGTCTGGATGTCGGCAGCGGTCAATTCAAGACCCTATATGACCAATAATCAACAATTTTTCGAGGATATTGAAGAGGGATCGAGACTTACGGGAGGGACACCATCAACGATGCATCCTACTGACAAGCAGTGAGATTCACCCCAAGTGGAGACACGGTAGAGAGTTCCGTAGGTGGACATGATTAAAGTCAAAAGGATTAGAGGTGAAGAAAGGAAAGGAAGTGAAGGATATGAGACCAGGTAAAATTGTAGAGCGTTTAAGTATGACGAATGTGAGAGACCTGATACCAAAGGTGGGAGAAAGATTGCGGGGTCGGGCTTGTGAGTTGAGAGCTGATTTACACGGTCAATGGGAATTGAGAGAGACTTTTGGTTGTCAATGAGAACACTCTGTGTGGGTTAAGTCTTTTGAAGAGCTGTGAGAGGTCGAGGTGAGACGCCGAATGTAAAACCGGAATTTTCGGAGTCATTATCATTGGTTGATGAGATCACGTGTATTCTGAATCCACCCTTTTACCTGAGATACGTAGCAGGTCATTCCGAGGGCTTGTAATTGGGTTTATCATCTTGGTCAACGTAGATTCTCATTAAGAAGAAGAGATCCTGAAGAACACCCTTGCGCGTGAGGCGTATTTGTTACATAAGCATTGTGACCATTATGGACCCTGAAGTGCAGTGACACAATGTGTGACAAGACGATTGGATTTTGGTCTGTGATATAAAGCGCTTTCAACAACAGCTTTGAACAACATCAACAACAATGCCACCGCGCATGGCAGCCACGCGTCTTGCGCCTGCAAAGAGACAACAGCAGGATAATAGAAACTCACCAGCCACGTCTGTCGATGCGGTTACGGGAACAAAAGGCACTTCATCTCGACAACAACACACGTCCTCTACGCCAAACGCAACAGCCGCTTCAACTGCAATGACTGCATCAACAAGTAATCCAAGGAAAAGGACTGCAAATCAATCGGGTGCGGGTTCTGGATCGGCAATGGAAGGTCCAAGCAACAAGCGAAAGAAAGTGGACATGGGCCACAGTGCAGCAGACACACCTCCTCCACAGAGGGGTAAAGCGACGAATAATTCATCTACAAATCAGCAGCAGCAACAGTCTGCATCAGGTGTAATGCCAGAGGAATCTCGTATCGCAGTATGTGCCATACCCATTGATATCTGTACCAGCTCATTCCTGACTGATGCACAATGCAGGTTGATTTGAACACATTCCCCATGGAGACCCTCCAGAAATATCTTACCCATTACGATCTAGTTCCTCGCATGTATCCCTCTCCTACATCGTCCTACAATCCTCCTCTTCCTTCTCATTTGTTGAATCCGCCGCCGCCACCTCCCCCTCCGATCCATCGCACTCCCTCGCCTCACTTGAACAGCGTCACACCTGCCAATAGGCCCAGACGAGATCCCAAATCTCGCGCTCCAAACGGTAATTCAAGGAGAAGCTCACGTCTTGCGGAAGAAGAATTCAATCGGGATGTTTATGCAGGTGTCAAGGATCCAAGGGGAAATCCCATCCTTCATGATCTCGTTGACGCGCAAAAGACGCTAGCCCAAATAGCCTCAAATCACTGGGAAAAGACTTCACTGAAAGAGGCAGACGTTATTGAATCGTTCACTTGGGCAGTTAGAAACAAAGGTGCGTTTGTTCAGCCTAATGAGTGATTTTCTTGTTCGTCTCTGACCGACGATCCCGGGAATACATTATTCAGATCGACTGCTTCGAATTTAGTTCGGCACGGCTTACTAACCGTTATTTGAATTAGCATGTGCTGGCATCAGCACGGAAGGCTATATACCCTAGCCTCTTCCTGATCGTCGTTTTTTATATCTTCTTGCTGTGTACTCTACCTCCACTTGGTTGCTTCTCAACCCCGTTACTTTCGTCTTTCTATTCGTTGTTGGCACCAGGCCGTTCTCAAAAGGATATTTTTAGGTTTTATTATGTCAGGGTTGCCTTGCGACTGTGATACAATTGTAACACATTTGATCTGTTGTTACCTCGTCAAGGTGGTTCCTTTAGTAGTTTCTTTTCTGCACACTTCGATCATCCAGTAACACGGAGCCACCGGAAACGCCGATTCCTTACGTGGTATTCCCAATCTGAGAGAGAATGGGGTAAAGGAGGCAAATCGAGGGTCGGAGGTGGTTACACTCCGCCGGTTGACCTGGAAACACGACAGGGGAACACCGAAGACTGAAAAAAAAAAGTTGCAAACCGTCGCGTTCGGAGCATCAATCAAGATATAAAAGGTATCCATGCTCGGCTACATTAAGTCTTTTCTCTGAATTCCCTTGGAATCCAACCTCTTCCACACTTCTCTTTTCTCTCTTCTTTCAAAGGTCGACTGTGTCGCACCTCTCCTTTCCTTCCCTACACTCTCTTTTCCTCTTCACTTCTAAAAAAAGCAGCTGCGCTGTTTTAGACGGTCACTGTCCATACAACTCTCATTTTGGATTTTCAGTCAAAGCTAGGCTTTAACACTTCAACGTGAGTGACGCGGTTTTCTTTGAGGCCAGAGGTTGTAATGTAGCCCAATTGGGGGCTGCGCGTCACTGAGGGGTACTCGCACGGTTATCCTCTATCGACCAACGACCTCTGGCTCGAAACCAACCAATTACACGTCTTCGCAGTTTACTGACATGATTGTACTTTCAGAGCACCGGTGCTGCAAATCCTTTTCTAAAAAGACAACATGAAACTCAGCGCTATCATCTCATTCCTCCCTCTCGCCTCTCTCGTCTTGGCATCCTCATTTGATGCTCATGCACGCTCAGTAGAGGACAAAATGATCTCCAAGAAGGGAAGTCTAAGAGCTAGACAGGTACGTTGGGAATTTTGATCTCAAAATCTTTTTTGGTGTTTCAAGTTGGGGTCTCATGCGAAACTTTGTCCATCGTCTTGGCGCGGGTTTTGCAGAGATTCGGGGTGTGTTCGTTCTGATTGCATTGTGTCTGTATTTTGTTCTGACGTACTGTTGATTTCGTAGGGTAACAACAGAAATGGTGGTTTCCGTGGAGGAAATAATGGTGGTGGACGAGGAGGTAACAACAATAACGGTGGAGGAGGCCGTAACGGTGGTGGACGTGGTGGAAACGTGAGTTCTTATCTAGATTTCTAAAGAAGCTTTTTCACTAAACATCTGGCAATCTTTAGAATGGAGGAAACAGGACAACAAGTACTAGAGCTGCTGCCAGAACCTCTACCACCAAAGCCGCTGGTGCCAGGACCTCCACTACTGCTGCTGCCGCTGCTACCACCACAGCCGCTGGAAATGGCGGTAACAATGGAGGTAACAACGGAGGCAATAACGGCGGAAACAATGGAGGCAATGATGATGAGGACGAGACCGGCAACGATGGAGGCAACAACGGCGGTAACAATGGTGGAAATAACGGCGGTAACAATGGTGGAAATAACGGCGGTAACAATGGTGGTAACGATGGTGGAAATAACGGCGGTAACGATGGTGGAAACAACGGCGGAAACAATGGCAATGATGATCCTCAGACCTCTCTCCGTATGTGTACCAATTGTCTGTGAACCTGCACCCCAAACTAACTCTATGGATTAGAACTTGACCCATCTCTCATTGGTGACAATCTCGCCAACACTGGTGTCGAGAACGGAGGTGATCCAGGCCAAGTTGCTTCCCTCACCAGTACCAACAACTTCATCAACTTCTGCCTTACCACCAACCTCCCCAACACCAACGGTCAACAAGTCATTGATGGAAGCTGCAACTCTGTACCAATGTACGTTTTTCACATTACAGTTTCTAGAGTCATTAGTAAACTTCTTGCGTTTCTAGGGGTGTTATCGTTGCCAAGGCCAACATGCCTTCCTCTAAATTCTCCTTCCCTGGTACGTTCTAAAGCGTTCAGTTTACTCCGCGCCCAACTCACCGTTCCATTTTCTTGCAGCTAACACCGACGTCATTGATGCCAACCAGTCCTTCACTATCCGAATGAAAGTCAGCAAGATGGTCACCGGTAACTTCGTGAACCCACAAACCAACTACTTTGGAGCTCCTCAGCAAGTCAGCGGAAATGGAAACGTCATCGCTCACAGTCACGTCACTATCCAGAAACTCCAAAGCCTTGACTCTACCACTGTCCTTGATCCTAACGTATTCGATTTCTTCAAGTGAGTGAATCGTCATCATGTTGCATCTAGGGTTCCCCTGACATTCCCCACATCGTAGGGGATTGAACGCTCCTGCTCAGGGTGGAGAATTGACTGCAGATGTCACAGGTGGTCTCGACGCAGGTTTCTACCGACTGTGCTCTATTAATACATCTGCGAACCACACACGTTAGTCCATTTATTCTTGTCATATCATACTCTTTACTGAAATCAATTGTTTTAGCGATCCTCGTCGCTGTTGCCCAGCACGGTTCTCTAGACGACTGTGTGTACTTCGAGGCCCAGTAAATTTGACGACCTTGCAGTGAAAAACGCTCTTTCGTTCTGTTGTTTTTTTTTGAGCTTTCTTTCTTTACTTCTGGCTTATCATTCGAGTCTTGATGACCGAAAGCTATATCTCTGTACGGATACCGTTATTCTCCTTTTTGTCTACCATTCGAATTTTGTTATTTCTAGTCATGATGTCTTGGATTTGCATTAGCTGTCTTCGACTTTTTTCCAATTTGAGGTGTTTTCGACCGTCTTTTCATTAACTTGTGTGTGCGAGCAAGGGTGTTGCCTGCCTCTCTAGCTGGATGTGCGAAACTCTCATCGGCGATGCCAACCAAGACCGCTCTGCCGTCATCATTCGCCAAGTCTTCTTATTCACGCGGGCATATAATGAAGTTCTGGAAGAACATTTTATTCGAGAAGCGCAACGATACTCATTATTTTACAAAGCATATGGAAATCAAACAGTCGAGAATCAACGGAAAGGCAGGCAGCAACTATGATTGGCTTCGGTTATGACAACGCCGATTCTTCACTCGTCGTCATCATCATCCTCATCCGCTTCCTCCAGCCACTTCAAGAAGGGTTCGGCGGCCTTTCTGACGCGCTTGCTAATATCCCTGTCAACGTACTTCTTGCTGACGTGGGTACCCCACTGAGTGATAATCTCTTCCTCGAGAATGTCGCTTTGGTAAAGCTCCATGAGAATCTTGGGAACCGTAGGTACAAGATCCGGGTAATGGATGCCAACAAGACGCTCAATACCTCCAAGCAACGCCTTCTGATGCCTTTCTGACGTAACCAACTAGAAACAAGCAAGCTTAGTCAGTCTGATGGTCGATAGAGAAACCGATGATACGCACCGCCTGCAGAACCGGAGTGTATGTCTTGACCTCCGTAAGAACCTTCTCCGTGAATAGGGTTTCAGCAACAGATTGAACAGTCTTGTGCTTCTTTTCAAGACCCAAGTCATTAATCTTCTCAAGAAGTTCGTCTGGAGTAAGCTTCTTCTCCTCATTTGATTTGCGTTCCTCGATAAAGAGGGTCAACTGCATCATAGGAGAGTCGCCGCCCTCATCGCTTCCTTCATCCCCTTCCAACGTGAGTGCGCCAACTCCGTTGATGACTCCAGCACTTTCGAGCTGTTCGACGGTGGGAAGCTCCGCAGCTTCGGCTTTGATGCGTTTGGTAAACTCGTCATCTGAGCCACCATCTTCCTCATCACCCTCTTCACCTTCCTTGGCATCTTCTCCATCGGCAGGCTTTTTCTTGCTCCTGGGTTTCTTTGGTGGATTTCGAAGAATAAAGGTGATGAGTTTATGGCGCATGTCAACCATCGTGCGAGCTCCGCATGCTTTGCAATCTCTGTAGACCTCCTCGTTCCTAGTGAGGAAGAGATCTGTCTCTGGATTCTTGCACTCTCCACATAGAACGAATTTGTCGATGAAGCCATCCAGTAGCTCGCGAAGTCGATTCGCGTCGTGTGCGCCATTCACGATATAGCGATCGTTCTTTTCATCGAATGAGGTTTGAGCGCCTAACTCGCAGCCGAAATACTTCGTGGAATCTACGAGAAAAAAAGGAGGTGGAGGTAAGAAACACGTGCAGTGCAGAGGGAGAGCGTGTGCGTACACGTTGGAGGACGACTCAACGCCCGGGCGACATCTGACATGTTGGGAATGACGGTTTTAATACCGTTTCCTTTTCCTTCAATCTTGGTCTGCAAGACTGGCATTCTAAGTACATATGAATATTTAGGTCAATGCATTGAATCGAATAATCGAGAATTGAGGACGCGTACTTGTAACGATAGAATTTGTCATCGACGTCACGTCTGATGTTAACGATAGGTCCGGAAGCCATATTGGAGAAAGCCTGGTCATTGAGTGTAGTGAGTATACAAGCAATGGAATCAAGTTATATCAAGTCACTTACTGTCAATTCAGTGGCGGTCTACTTGAGTGATGATTGCGGAATGACTTTGAGAATGTTATAAAGGGCAAAAGCATGAAACAGGCTGATTGTGGTTCCTGCGTGATGCTGTATGATGACGAGTTGATTGAGTTGTGCTGAAGATTGTGTTTAGCAAACGATGTGCAAATACAGATTCAAGGGATGAGTGGTGCAACGAAGAGAAAGGGTGTAGTCTCTGTCCAAATTTTTAGTAAAATACCTCATTTAAAGCGGAGTTGAACATAGGGTCATCCGGGCAACTCACCCGTTATCTCCGTCATCTGATGGGAACTTTTCCGCTGCGCATGCAAGGAACAGTGCTGCGGTATGCTGGCAGATATAAAACTTGTTGCGCGCTTGAAGATGTACCTTCGCCCCCACGAATTTACATATTGACATCCATGGAAGAGACACGTTCCATATCAGAGACCCACTCCCTCGAGTCAGCCTCAGACCCAGTACTTGATCCTCCAACAGACCATATCAAGTTGTCCTTTACACGCAACTCGGTCTGGAACACCATAATATCAAGTTCTGACCATGAAATCATGTACGAGGTTTCCACTCCTAATCGGATTTTCAACAGTGTGACTACCATCACACGACTGGACAAGTGGTCTGGAGAGCGAAAGTATGTGGGAGAAATAGCATGGAAAGCATTTAAGCCACTGGTACGGATTGGCCGGGATGGAGATTTGATGCCCGTAAGTCAATTCTTGGTTAATGGGAAGTCGAAATTATCGAGGTCGGTCCTATCCGCTCTTGGTCTTTACACGCTGCTAATTGTTTCTGGTCAGCGCCAGATCCTTTGTTGGTAAATATGGTTTGAGGTATCGGTGGAAAATACGAAAATTCACCCTTTTAGTGCGTACCGTTTAATGACAGCGTTGAAAAGTGGACTCAGAGCTGGCTTCCAGATGTGTTCGGATGATCAAGACGATTCCTCCAAGGGGCAGCCTGCTTTGGTTACATTCCATACGCCTGACCGAAAAAATCTTAAAGTTGTTGAACCGGCCCGGCTTTTGGTATCTCCTACTGTACTCCCCTCACTCGATCCAATAATAAGTATGTAATATTCCTCGTTAAACGTTATCTCATTCTCATTGGAATGCCTTTCCTTTGTTCAGTCAGCTTTTTGTATGTTGAGAAACGTAGGCGGGATGATTAAGTATGGATGCAAGGAATATATTGATCTCGGTACCGCGACAGCGCTGCAGGCCATCATCATGCAATCTGGCTACTAGGGATGCACGTTGGTGGGGTTTCCCCGAAGATTAGACGATGTTTCGTAGGGTCGCACATGGAGTATGTCTATATCCCACTCATTCTGTATACCTGTCTTGAGGATAATGGAGTTGTACAATCAACGAACACCTTTGTGTGCACATGGTTCCTTTATATGATTATTTATTTCGCCTTTTAATCAAATCGAGGTCATAGCGATGGTTACCATAAAGATTCAATGTTAATAAATAGGATGAATCGATCTGGAGTAGCAAGTGGGTATGTGCTAGAAGAATATTATCTGATACGATTGAGAAATGAATACAAACGGTCCTTTAACTGGTATTCTGCAAAGGCGTACCTCCCATGAAGAACACCCGACCATTCAAAACAGTCTGTGACTGCTTTAACCAGGACCCTAAGCCCTTCCAGTACAGTTGGCTTCGCAAGGTCGAAAAATGGATCCTAGAGTAAACCCAGTTTTATTCTATCAGCACGCTGCACGACATATGACACGATGGAAGTTCTGACTTGTAGCAGCGTCTTTCCGTCAGGTCTTTCATGGGCATCTACTGATAATACATTCCTCAGATAGTTGTTCAGCAGTTGCCGATGGTCTGGAACAACTCC
>WSUA01000399.1:1514-12768 GCA_019633455.1 Tulasnella sp. 419 | reverse complement strand
GGGCGAAGATGCGGAGTAAGCACTGAAAGCACGTGAATGTTGATATTCGACTCACTCTCTTCGCCAGCGAAATACGGGATGTCGGGTGGCAACTGAGCGACCTTTTCTTTCAGTTTGTTGTGAACTAGAACGTGTAACGGATTGAGAACTTATTTGTGAGATACTCGACACTGATCACGCACCGACAAACACGGCAAATTTGGTTCTCTTCGCCTCCCGTTCATGCTCGGGTAAAGCTAGCAACTGGGTCTCGACGTCCTTTTGTAGTTCAGAAACAGCGTATGAAAGGGTACTTCTTGAATCATCGACTTCATCCTATGCACATTTCCATAAGTCAGCCGATGTCCTCCAAGTGCGATTAAAGACTTACGATAATGAGGACACGCCGACCTAGAAGCACCCTCGACTCAGGGCCTAGCCATTGTGTTCTTACGACCTCTTTTCCAAGTTGTTCTTCTGTGACACCTGGAAGCTCTTCATATAGTGACAGGCCTATTGCCTGAATGGAAATATTTTTCCCAGTTGTTGGATGCTTAAGGAATGAGCGAAGCACGCGAGCTGGGAAAAAACCGCTATACGATTAACGCATAATTAGTAGGGAACTGCATAATGAATAGATTTACTTGCCCTCCGCCAATGGCTACGAACAGATCCGGTTGGAAGGACGCGATTTGCTCTGAAGCTTTGCCAATGATCTATTTAAGCGTAAGAAGCAATCAACATCATATTTAATCACTATACCACTCACAGTATGAATTTCGTTATAAGTCGCTCTGAGATGTCCGTCTGCCATGTTGTTCTGAGTGGCGATAGTGAAATTGACTTGGATGAGGAATGGGTCACGTAAGGTCACGTGTGATTACCACATTTGTTTGTTGTATGTCCACTGTTGAACGGACTTGTTATGCCGTAACCGCCGTCTCATCAAGGTCTTGTTGTATATATTAGACTGTTGCCACTTGCAAAGGGGACACGGAGACGCGATGCCCGTGCTAACACTTCCTTCAACATTCAACAACTCTTTCTGGTCGCAAGACTATCGCAAAGGTTTGGAAGTCTTGTACGCCAAACTTGAACAAGTACGTGTAGCCACCCTCTACCTCTTCACCATTGTTGCAACGCACAGCCTCGCAGAAACGCTCACTTTCTCTCCGTAGGGAGTCGCAGAGAATGGCGAGATATTGGCATTCATAAAGGTGGGCGACCCTGCAGATGTCAGGATAAGGCATTTCAATCTGAGCTGGGGACATTTATGACGCTTTTGTCAGGCTCGAATCCATGCAGAACGTAACTTTGCAGCGACTTTGACCGCTCCATTGCCAAAGGGCTATGATGGTGAGTAACAACTGGTCCATGGATAGTACTCGTTGTCTGATTGCTCACAACCTGTTCTCCATTAGGCGTTGGATTCGGAGCAGACGATGGTGCCTCTCTCTACATGGTATGTGAGAACCCAACCTCTTTCACACCCTCGTCGCTCACGTATTTCCTCTTGCACACAAGGCTTTCCGCGGGCTTCAACATGAGACTGCTGCGCAGGCTTCAATCCACAGTTCTATCGCAAACGACTTACAATCTCAGGTAACTGAACCCTTTGAGGTCTGGGCGCATCAACACTCTACAAGGATCGGCAAAAGTAAAGAAGATATTTTGGAGGGATGGTTGTACGACTTTGAGCTGTCAATCTCAGATGTAAGTCTTAGCCTTAACCGAAAAGGGGTCGATCGGCACCGCCTTGGCGTGCAACTCCTTCCCCGCAATCACCTTAACCTGTGTTCTGATCCAAACCTCTGCCAGGTTGCCAAAGTACGCGAGACATATATTTCAAAATCACATAAGGCCGATGAAGCGGAAGACGAGTACGTACTTTATCAAATTCATTACCCAATGCAGCATGTTCTGATTGACGCTCTTCTTGTTTTCTAGCGCCAGGTTTGCACCGAATAACCAGCTTCAGGAAACCCCTGCTCCAAATTCGGGACTCAGTCCATCCAGCGGGACCGTCAAGCGTACCGCAAGCGTTGCGGAACGAATCACGCAACGGCTGAAGGGGTTCAGCGCGGCTCAGCCCCGTGACCACCCAATGCCTTCATTCCCCGAGCCAAAGAATACGCTCCAAATGTTAAACCAACCAGAACGACAGCTATCAGACGACAATGCGGAAGCACGTTCTGACGGGACTGCTACCCCGACCAAAGTAGACAAAGGAAAGGGCAAGGAAGTATCCTCTCCGCTCAACATGTCTCCTCAGAACATCTCTGCACCTCTTCCTGGATTGAGTTTAACTATCCCAGAAGATGGTGAAAAGTCAGTTCCACCTCTTGTCTTGGCGGGAGTCGCTATCCCAGCTCCAGCAGTCTCTGCTCTCTTGTTCAAGGCGCAGACTGATTTACCGCTGAGGAGTGTGAGGTTTACTATTCTGGGGGAGTACGAGAACTGCTTTAGCGGAGAGGAGTTTGTCACATGGATGAAGGAGCACGTCAAAGAACTCGAGGGGAACTTGGATAAAGCTGCCGAAGCTTCCAAGGACTTGACAGAGACGTATGATGCACTCAGAAGAATCGGAGAGCTTGGTAACAAATTCGAAAACTCTGCTACTGCCTACTATCAATTTAGACCCAAGGTGAGCAATCGTTTTGGTTGCGGTAGACGAGAAATTTCTCATTATCGAGTACTTGACCTCCGATTTCAAGGCATTCAATCTCCAAAGCACGCTCGCTCGCAAGGCCACCGCAGAGTCCGACACGCCATTGACTCCCATTACTCAAGGTTTACTGCAAAAATCAGGATCGGTTGTATCTATCATTGCCAAAACTTTGAGCTCCAACACCGATCAGAGTGAACCTCCCTATGTGAGGGCGAGAAAGGAAGCCCAGGCGGCAGAGAAAATTTACCGAACCGCTGTCAGACAGCTGGATAAGCAGAGGTTGGTGTTAGAAGAAAGGATCGAGGATGTATTAAAGGCTCTGCAAAGATGGGAGACGGATAGGTTGAGAGCTGTTAAGACAGGTTAGACCGTTCCAATTCCGCCACTGAAGCTCTTGGAGTGCTGACCTTGATGACGCCACTCCTCAGTTTTGTTGCAATATCAAGGGGTCATTGCCGCAATCGGCGGTTCTCTTGCAGCGTCCAATGAGAAGTCTTCGGTCTTACTCTCTTCATTTATTGTCAGTGAAGTAGTGAACCCCTTTTTACACAACTTTGCACTGATCTTATCCACTTTTAGCCCGAAAACGATATCAACGCTCTAATCGAGAGGTATAGGACTGGACCCTTCAGACCCACGGCCCGTATTTACGAATCCATTACTCGTGATGGCACGGACGTGGTATTCGGTATCGATTTGAGGAAATGGGCTGCAGAAGGTGCCTTCAGCCCTGTCAAATCAAGCATCTCCAGCGTGGATGAGTTGCATCTACAATCTGCCAAGGATATTCCTCCAGTACTCAAGGGTCTACTTGATGGACTGAATGATGCGTATCCGCATCTACCTGATGATGATCGTAAGCAAAATTCAAGTACATTCAATTAAACAAGAACACTCACATACTTGGTTTGCAGAACGTCGCAAGATATGGATCTACGAGGTCCCCTTGGCATCAGTTCATCACCTCCGAGAAGCAATCAATGCTCTTCCATTCGACTCCCCTGTTCCCAAGGATCTCTTGACCAAGTACGATGCTCCAGTGCTAGCTAGCACCGTCAAATTATGGGCTTTGGAATTGAACCCTCCTTTGGGCATGTGGGAAGGATGGACAGATGTCAGAAAGATATACCCACACGTTGGAGCTCTGGAGGAGAAGGAGAGAGTGAACATCGTGGATGACCTAAAGAACGCTCTGATCAGACTACCTAAGATACATCTAATGGTTTTGGACGCGATCATCTCTCATCTCAAGAAGTGAGTTGATTCACTCAACTGTGTCTTTGACAGCAGCTGATGAGCTTTGTATAGGTTAATAGAAACTACCACCACAGCAGAGTCAAACGATCTCTATATTAACAAGCTTGCACTCTCAATGGGACGAGCCTTGCTCAGGCCTCAGGTCGAAAATAGCCTGAGTATTCAAGATCAGCATCCTCATCGTATGTCCACGTTGATGTCTAGCTCCGCAACGACTTACCCTTTGATTTCTTCAGTTTTGATGATTGATCTGCTGGAGCATTACGACGCGGTTCTTCCTCCAACAATTGAGCAGAAAAAGAAGGAAATGGACAGACCAATGCCAACTCGGAAACGGACTAAGCTCGTTGATGCTCGTATAAACAGAAAGAGTATCGACGCAACTCAAGATCCTCGCAAGCTCCTTGAAGCCCAATTTGCTCTGCAGAACCCCCGATCCAGACCTTCGTCACCTAATCCCATGGAGCGACCTCGCTTCGTGTCTCCTCCTACGAGTCCACGGAACAGTCTTTCTGTAGGTGGCAGACCGACATTCATTTCTCCACCTTCGAGCCCTCCAGCAGGTGCCACCTCTCATCCAGCATTACCTACGATTCAGACCATGGGTGTTCAGGATGAAGGTGCGCCCCACGGTGCTTCCGTTAAGGTTCATCCACCAACACCAGTCAATCTGAATGATGAAACATCGCCAGTCCACAAACCTGAATCGGAGACTCCTCCTCAGGCCACCTTCGTCCCTCCACCACCTCCACCTGCAATCAACCCATCTCAACAGACTTCATCCAACCAACCAAGACCTGGATCTCCTCGAACAGGGTCGCCGAAGATGTCCGCGTCTAGTATCGATTCATCCTCTAGCCTAAGTCGTTCGGGATCCGCTGGTGGAGGTGATGCTCGGCCCAGAGGCCCGAGAGTCGCAGGTGGCGCAAGGGGACCACGACCACTTGCTACGCAGGCCTCAGCTACAGTCAATCAGCCACAAGCTCCGCAATCAGGAGTGACACGTCCCACGGCTTCTAGTCGTCAGCGAGGCGATTCGTTTGGAAGAGGTGGTGGTGTAAGCTCGACAACTTCTGAAAGACCGAGGACTCCACCTGACGCAAAAAATTATGCTCCTAGGAAGACCGGAGGTAGAGCTCCAGCTGGTAGTTTCTCAAGGACAAGATCCGGAACAGCAAGCGGAAGCGAAGAATGAATTATATGATTTGTTCACGGGTTCTAGGTTACGTGTAGGTAAACATTTTTTTGTTGTAAATTTGTGCGACATCGATCTCTGTTAGCTCTCAATACCCCATTGTGTTCTGGATGACTTTTTGTGTGCTCCCATTTTGTTGCTTACACTGCGGGACGCTGAATGGTAATGCAATACTAATTTCACTCTGTAGGGTTCATGCATTGCTGTCGCAAGCATGTGAAATTTACAATCTGAGGGAGTTACAAAACGACTTGTTGTATACAAAGTTGAAAGTTGGTACATATCGATAAGAATGACGAAAAGTAAAACATATCCAATAATACTCATGAAATGGGTCTTGGATCGACATAACCACTGTTGGGGCGCAATACAGGACTGAGGAAGTCTGAATTACGAGTCGAGTGTGTGTTCTGTACGGTGTCATCAACGTAAGGAGAGCCGCCGCCATTCCTTGGTGTTACAAGTCGAAGCGTAGAGTAAGCAGTAGCACCTGCACCATTATCGACCTGGCGATGTGTTGGATTGTGATGATAGACTTTGTCCCCAGAGTCCAGTTCCCACTCCCGCCGAAGACGATTGAAAAGAAGCTTGAACGAAGACAGAGCCCCTTTTTCTTGGATTAGTGTTGCAGAGGTGATATACCCGGTGGCTGCATGTGATCCTGACGTTTGGTGAAATTCGACTCTAAAACGAACAGCCTTGACTACAGACATTACACCCGCTGGGTCTTGTAGATCATCTCAGCAACTGTATAAAACAATCCATGAAAACATGTATTCACCTCGAATTTCGTCCAACCGACACTTCAAGATGCCTCCACTTAGAGCATCAGAGTTTTGGACCAAAACTACCACACCTTGGTCTCTCAGCAATTTCTTGCACTCATCCCGAGTGCGCTGCGCATCATAGAGTGAAAGCAAGCTGTATGAAGCAGGTTTGAAATTGAAGAGATTGGTAAACCAGGATCGCTTTGGTCCGGAGAGGGATGGCACAGGCGAGAAAGAGGATCCGCCTCCGTTGGGATCCGGAGTAGATAGATTTGAGCCAGTTTCTTCTAAAAGCGGAGAAGGGGATTCAGGTGGATCTGTTCATACACGTTAGTAGACACACGGCGAATTACTGAAAATCGACATACCGTGGACACTCGTCCTCCTTTTCAACTTGCTTGCGGTCCACTCTGGATCCTCCTGAGGCAAAACAATCTGGACATGTCTTTCTCCAAGTGCCGCCCTCCTGGGAGCACCGTCTAATCGTATCGAGCTACGTGGTTTCAAACCTTCTGCTTGGCCAGATTTCGGAGCGTGGTGAAAGCCTGACCGCGGTCTGCCGTTGGGTGTGGTGAGAACATTTGGAGGATTCTCTTTGTTCGACCCATCCGACCCATGTGAATTAGATCGAGTTCGGGACGTTGGGGGGATTGCTTCTCGCGTAGGCAGTCCTCTTCGGGACGATACTGGTGCGGTGTGCATATGCCGAAGTGGTGGGCGAGGCGCCGCTCGATTAGAGGACTGAACTTCATAGCTGGAGATACCCAGACCATAGCTCACATCTCCGCCCTGCGTACTATTTCCATTATTGGATATGGTTTGCCGTTCTTGTGGAAGGTCTAGTGAATATGGGAAGAGGTGGACGTCAGAAGGTTTCCCGCATGGACATAAGTCATTGTCTTACCGGTTGGCGTCGAGGGCAGAGAGGTAGCACCATTAATAAACGGGCTATTGGTTGAGAAGTAGCTTTGAGCAACGGGACTTGCGGCATAGTTCAAAGCAGCCATCGCGAGGGCATGCAAATCAGGGGATTGTAACGGACTTGGCGAGTTCGGATTGGCGCCTGAGTTGAGTACCATTATGGCCTGCCTCATTTGCATCAAGTTGAGTTGTTCGGCGATTTGCCTGAAGAACAATTGCACCGCTTCGTTCTCCACCTGCGGAACAGTCAATGGCGTTAGGGGTGTGAGCAGAATTGGAGATGAAGTTGGAGCTGGCGAGTCGACGAGATGGGGAGAAGCAGGTTGATGGACGGTAGGAGATTGCGAATATGGTGACCCAGGTCGCACTGGGGCAATAATTGTTTGACCAATTGATGGAGTATCCGCAACCGGAGTAGGGAGTTTGGCCATTGCGGCAAGTTGGATTTCGGCTCCATTGACCGACTCGAGCGATTCACCACCAGAGTTGGAGTCGCTGTGTGCCCCTGTTTTGACTTTGCCTGGAGTTGGGACTTCGGAGTAGCTCGATTGAACAGGACTATCATTCCGCTTTGAAGTGGGGGGTTGGTTTGTTGACGAAATCAAGGGCGTGACGGGTGGTGCTCGAGGATTTGGAGTCCCGCTGGGGGTGTCTAGAGGCAATGGAGAGGGTGCTGAACCTTGGTTATATTTCTCAGCTCGTGATTGAGATGCCTCGCGCCGCACTTTAGGCTCATCTTCGCTGTCCATATTGTAGTTCTCAAGTGACTTCGCACGATACTTTAGCAAAAGATGATAAATAGCCTTCTCCCAAGTCTTCCTACAATATTGGGTTCAGTCAGGAGCCTAGAGGCACGATCTGCGTGGTAGTGACGAACCTATCGCTCATGAGTCCATCAATAATGTCTTCATCCTTGGCACCACGCCACAGGGCCTTGAGATTCCCGAAGATATCAGGGTCGATATCATCAACTGATTCTACAGGTCTTTCGACATCATGGAGGGTAGGAGGAGGCAGAATAGCCTGTCTCATAGGTCTTGGGGGACGTGACAGAACGAACGGATGCTCCATAATCTCTTCCATCTAGAATGACCGACGTGTTATAATAAGCCCAGCAATGACAAAATATAAGCTCTTACGGTAATCCTTTTATTTACGTCCTTTTCGAGCATTCTACCAATCAGATCCTTCGCACGTGGATCAACGTCGACCGGAATACTGAACCTGGCTTCCTTCACTTTCTCGAGAAGAACACGAACATTATCGTCGTCGAAGGGAAGTCGGCCAACGAGCAGCGCATAAAGAATTACGCCACAGGACCATATGTCGGACACCGATCCATGATACGCATCTCCTGCGATAACCTCCGGACTAGCGTAATGGGGACTCCCACAGCTAGTCGCAAGCATTGCACCCCCTGCTTCCCAAGCCGCCATCCCGAAATCTGCCACTTTAATATTTCTGTCCTTGTCGATCAGAAGATTTTCAGGCTTGAGATCCCTATGAGCAATATTAAATCCGTGACAATAGTTGACAGCTGATATTATCTGCTGAAAATAATGAAGGGCTTCGGCAACGGATAGGCGGCCGCTCTGCACAAGATGATCGAATAGCTCCCCTCCTTCCACGTATTCTAGCACAAGGTACCTATTGAAATAAGAGTTAGCTATGTTCTAACCGGCTTGAAAGGAATCTCACAGTTCGTTCTTTGTCTCCCATACGTCATACAGGCGAAGGATATTGGGGTGGTCGATGAGCTTCATAATCACAATCTCGCGTTCGATAGACTGCAGGATCTTGTCTTCTTCCTCAGAAAGCTTGGACATTGACATCCTTGAGCTAATAAGAGCCCTTTTAGAGACAATCTTGATGGCGGCAAACTGTCCCGTGGCGATATGCCTGGCGATTCTGACATGACCTAGGACAATGCCTTTAAGCCGCAATCCAAAATCTCAGCTGTTGACAACTCACCTGAACTGCCTTTTCCTATGGTACGACCAATCTCCCAAGAGCCTACTCTTTTGAGTTTCGAGGGCTTCTTACGAGTATTTGAATAATCTGGCATATTGGGCTGTAGATACGGCGCGCCTATATATAGTGAAAGAAACGAATGGAATGATACAGAAAAGGATCGTGGATGAGTTAACGAGTGAGGTTGGGCGCGACGGGATTGAACGAAAGTGAAGCAGAGATTGTTGTCGAAGTTCAGTTCACAATGGCTCCGAACACGATACTTGGTTCACGTTGGAATTCTCCACAATCACGTGCCTTTTGGGTATCATGTTTCTTCCAGGTTCGGAAAATAATGGCAATCAGAGAGAAAGTGAATATATTGTATGGGCATGACAACAACAGAATCTCCATCTACGGTACTAGAACAATCGTGGACTAGACTAGCGATCCCTGGCCAGCCTGAGGAGCCCAATGCAACCTACTGGATTCTATCACATTAATTCTTGCATGACACAACAAGTACTCTGTTGGCAGTAACTACCCCAGACCAATGAGTTGACCACTCCTGTCCAAATACTACAGTAGATACAGGTCGGTACTTATTACTGTCCTCCGCTTGTCAAATTCGCAGGGAAGCCAGAAAAATCTACCTGCTCCTGGAATTGTTGACCAGCAACAACGTACCCGATCCTCAGGCGTAATCGTACCTGGGCCTAAGTATTTGCAGGTCAGCACTCGAGTATCGTCTACTATGGAGAAACTTACACCTGGGGGAGCAGTCACCCTCATTTGTTGCGTTTCCGTAGCACCAGGGGCTACGGTAGGATTTGACATCGGCAGCATTTGTAATTGTTGTGTCTTGCGACGTCATCCAGTGAGTCAACGTCGTCGAAACAGATGACTGGTATAGATAAGAACTTACTTTTGGTACAGCAGCCTGGAAGTTGACGTTTGACACAGCTTCTGATCCCGAACTGGTGAACTTGGCCAGGATATTCACAACACCCGGCCTAGCGGCAGACACCTGGGGAGTTAATGTTACTTTCAGATCATTCTTGTCGTAAGCTGTATAGGCGGTAGCTGGTGGGCGAGCAGTTGGTACAGGTTGTGGCTGTGGTGCAACTGGGGAGGAGGTAGCTCCAACCAGGTCCAAGAGAGGGTTTGACGTTGTTGAAATTGGTGAAGCGTAGGAGGGAGCGGAAGGGGCAGGGGATGCACCGTTGACCGATGGCCCGGATCCGAATAGACCCAGAATGTCGTTGACGGTTTGTGCTTGACTTGTAGCTGGATTTGGTGAGGCTGCGGCTGCCGTCTCAGAAGAAGATCCAAAAATGCCTTCCAGTAGAGATTGATTATCTTGCAGGGTCGAACCAGCAACCGCATTCGCAGGAGGTGGTGCATCGGAGATAAGATCGACAAGCTGGAGATCGAGGTCAGGTCAAAGTGAAAAAAAAACTATCGGGATAGCTCACATCGATATCAGTTCGCGTGGAGCCAACAGTTCGGTTCTCGCTGACTGTGAACATCAATGATTAGCAACATTACAAAGCAAGAATCACAACACTGTACCAGTTCCCAAAACTGTAGCCTTGATTTCAGGTGCAGGCATTTGTTCCAAAACGCCTGCTCTGATCTCTGGGGCTTGTCCATATAAGGAGAGGAATTCCACCGACCGTTGTTGAATTTCTAGCTCTGGACTAGTCGAATACCCGGCTAAAATTTCACATATCCTATCCCTCTGAGTAGGAGAAGCGATATGACGTGCGGAGATCTTGGTGATTGCGGTGAGAATGAATTGTCGGATGATAGGATTTGCATATGGGGAATTTAGGATAGACTCAAGGAGGTCGACGAGATCGGCATCTGTGACCTAAAGCAAGGCGGTAAGCACATTTCGAAACGGGGTAGAGAGGATCCGTCGAGTACTTACAGCCTTCTTCTCTTCTTCCTCTACCAGTCCATTTTCTACAAGCAGCTCACCGTATTCACCAATGATCCAAACAGCGGAAAGAGTGAGTGACTCTTGCGATATATCCGATTGCAGGGCTGAATAGAGCTTTGATGCGGTGTAAGCTTGTAGTTCAGGGGTGTGAGAGACCAGCCGGACGAATGCAGCCAACATTTCTTCTCGCACATAGTTACCCGCCTGCAACCACATTATTAGCACGATTATTTGACTTTGAATAACCGCAAGCTTACTAATTTCAGCACGCGCAGTACAGTATCAATATGCCACCGTTTGTTGGGCGCGTATCGTTCGGCAGCCAAACATATCTGTGTCGTTAAACCCAGCTTGAACTCGTTATCCGCCACATCCAAAAACGCCAGAAGTTCTCTCGTCAACTCCCTGACGTTGCTTTCATTCACCAGGGCATACGAGAGTTCCAAGGCTCTCCGACGGATCGAGATATCGCCATCTCTGAGACAATCTAATATGATGTTTCGGTGACGTAAAACCGCATTGGTGTCCATGGATACCACTTTGTTTAATGTGTTCAGGGCTACGTATCTATG
>WSUA01000398.1:0-11621 GCA_019633455.1 Tulasnella sp. 419 | reverse complement strand
ACGGTTAAATACATTTTCAGGCACGCTGGACACACGACCCACATCTGTGAAACGCTAATCCACCGATTATCGTCCATCTTGACTTCATACACGTTTAGAGGGCCGCTGATCGTAGTTGATAAAAAGGTTCTTGGTCCTTCTTCTGCGCGCCATTGACATTCCTTCACGCTTCCCTCGCATTCTAACCCCGGACAACCTCTAATTCAGCGAGCATCGTAGATGGTGGCAAACAGTCTCGAAATACCTTACAAAATTCGATTGGATAGCTTCGTTGCCCAGTTGGAGAAGCTACCCGTTACTATATTCAATGTCGAAATCATCCAAGCCCAGCGCATAGCCATCAATCCCGCACCTGGCACCACTTGGTCGATCGAGTTGGCAGGAACGTCGTCTCATTCAACGCAGAGGTGGATTTTCAATGTCAGGGTACCATTAGACAACGGGAAGGAGTTTATTGGGCAGATATGGCTGCGTCATGATGGAGAGGTCGAGAGGTACTCGGGGGAGCCGCTGAGGCGGATCTTCATCTCTGCCGTAACGGAATTTGCTCGATATGGGTTCATTGTAGGATCATTTCAGTTTCCGGACTCGGCGTAAAACCATCGCTGTAAGTCAACCAACTATCTTCCGTGCTCGGATCTAATGTACTAATAATATAGTAACATTAGCCATGATAGTTGCTACATGGGAGCAACCACATTAACGACTACCACGGGCTTAGTGTTCACCTGGAGGAAACAAATTCTCAACTCCGCGTCTACCAATTATTTATACCAAGGGCCTCACCCAAACTATCATTACCCTTGCGTCACAAGTGTTACACCCTCACGGGGCCATCTTATCAATTATTGAACATGTCTCTGTGTATCTTCTTCTCGGAAGCAAATTTATACCCTCCGAAAATACCCCAGACTTCTTATATCCCTCAATGATTCAATATAATTCTTCATTTTATTCAACGCCGTACATTACGACTTTCAACTAGTACTACGTAAGGCATAAAGACGTGTCAAATAATGTCCAAGATATGAAAAAGGTGCGGAAATGTCATAAGTAGCTATACCCTGAAGCTACTGGCATAATTCAAAGTCAAACAAGCCCAAAAGGGAAATTCCCAATTCCCACCGCTAATCGATGACGCCAATAGACACCATGGATGAGCGATGAAGAGTGTGGTAAAGAAGAGAACGAAATAGAAAAAGGTAGGTCACTGGAAGCACCAGTTTATGAAGGGGGGGGGAGCGTTTTTAACTTGGGAAGTATTAAATACCAGTAGCCGCCGCTTCCTCAGGAGGGGGGATAATCACGATTGGGATAGTAAAACCACGTTCTCTCAGAGCGTGTCGGACTGGTGTGGGTGGCATCTGCTGCAAAGTAGATATGACCCTATACATGCACCCTCGTAAGTTCAATATTCGCCACCCGTACTGGAGAGGACTCACGGAAGTCGTGGATCGTATGGATATTGGTGGTCATGTTCCATGATCGAGCAGTATGCTTTTCGGATTTTCTCTCCTATCCTCGAGGCCTTGTACTCCACATAATGTCTTTTGCGTAAGAAGTCGCCATGATGTAGGACGGAATTGTCCAATGGAAACACATCAAAGGTAATGGTAGCATCTAGTCTACCATATTGATGATGGACTATCGGATGACGCGGTGTATGAATACCGGTTGACTCTGAACGAGTGGGTATTGAACGTGTATTGGGCGGTGCGGGAGCGGGTGCAGGAGGGTTGCTCATTGCTTGTCTCCTGCGTCTGTGACTAGGGGGCTGAGGGGTAGGGACTTGAAGGAATTCGCGGACGGAAGGCATTGTCATTGGAGTGACACCCATTGGACGGGGATTGGAATGTGAGTGAATGTGTCTGTGGATGGTGGTTTGGGACACTGGCTCTGCCTGGTAGTTTTGATAGGAAGTAATGCAAGGTGTGCTTGTATGTGAAAGGCAAGGAATGTTGGTCGGGTCTTCGCAGAAGTAGCGCTAGTTTGAGAAGAGGGAGATCGTCTGAGGGCTTGATGATGGGAGGGGGTGAGTGATTAATCTTCATTGTCAGAGACGATCTTTATAGCATAGCCTATCCCAAATGCCTCGCTATCACGAGTGAAGAGATAACAGGGTCCATGTTTCACGTTTATCCAAAAGGGGACTAGAGGGTGTAAACATGGAGTGCAATGGACATGAGCTAGTAATAGCCCGGAGATTGGAGTAGACATGCAGCTGGCTGTGAGATCGGGCACATCACGTGAGTTCATAGCTTCCTTGGCTTGGATGCTCATTTCCAAACCTTAACACGTAAATATTGAAAATTCTAAGATCTGACTATGAGTCCAGCATTTCTCTTGCAATAGCATCGATATCGGCCATTTTCTTTTCGAATCCATTTGAGAACTAGGGCAAATAATCATAATGCGACAAGGGCGGCAAGATGGACTGCAAACATGATTTTGTGAGATACATGGCACAACATATAAGTTGCTTGTTAGCATGGAGCACTTATTAATGTACACATTGGCCCACTGAAGGGGTTAATGGGCTGGAAAGAATAGGGGCAACGATGCCTGAGGCCTTTGATCCAAGATTGGGGTTGTATCTGTGCAGTTGCATAGACCAAAGGTGAGGAAATCTCTTAATTTCGGCCTGATCCGCTTTGCAGCAAACCATGTAACGTATTGATCCAACGAGCCATCCGTGAAGTATTTTCCGGAACGCAGCGCTGAGATTGATGATCTTGTTCGGAGAAACTAGTTCTCCATTACACCCTAAGTATCGAAGTCGGACAGGTCAACCGGACCGATGATGGAGAATGTAGCCAACACGTCTCACAATAATGTGGTCGCCTTTAGGGTAACTTGAGCCCCAAGGCGCGACATCCGAGGACATGGATAGGAAAGAATAGATTCGCCTCATGTCAAGCGCGTTGTTTTTCGGAGAGAAATGGGAAACAGCATGTGACAGGACCTGTGGCTTTTATTTATTGTGCTCCGCTAATTTACAAGCCCCGCGTCTTCGAAGTAGAAATCGAAGTAGAAAAAAGCTGGAGAATCAGCAGAGGCGCTAATTTTGGATCACGTCAAGCTATCCGGCGGCGACGCTACATGTAATAAAGAGACTCGTTTTCCAATTGTGGGCAGGTCTATCGCGGTTGAAGTCGGGGTGATAACCACAATAAACCGTAATTGTACAAACCCGCTCAATGAAAGACGAACACCACGCTCATGATGCAACCAGCATATCTGATGCCCCCAAGTCCCATTTTCTTCAGAATTAATTTCAAGAAATGTTCTGTGTGTTGAAGTGGAATCAGTAAAGGCACATGTCTGTAAGATCGAGCATTAGTATTCAATTCAGTGATTCGTGCATCAATATGTCGAGCTTACACCAAAGTGCGGTGAGCTGAGCGAGCAATTTGTTATTCGTTGGTCACGAAGTGGGTCAGAATTTATCCTTTCCTCAACACAAGCATTGAACCAGCAAGGATGAGGGCCATCGGGGCATACAAGAGGACGTGATTTGGCCATAAGCATACATGTTGGTGCTCCGTCCCGATACCTGTCATTAAACAAAGTTTAAAGCTCGACAATTCCGTCTAGTGAGACACTGAACCTGCACCCATACGAACCCGGTCAATGCGCAAGTCCTCACATGCAGAGAGGAAGGCTGTTGGTTACCTCAATGATAGCTGGCGCTTATGAAACAAAACCGTACGCGCGAATGACATCTCCTGTTGGAAGAGAAGTATAGAGTTGTATTGAATGAGACACGGACTGGATCAGCGTTGTTCAGTGTTCGACAACCTCGAGCTCCAACGGAATGATCCTCACCCTATGATACATCTGGAGCAGCATGACAATGTACTCTTGGTGTAGGAAGGCAAACGACTAGAGTGCTATTTGGGTTTGGCGATTCATCGAGCTTCTACGTGGAATGTTTAGCCATTCCGAGGTAGCGCTGGAGTGCTCCACAAACAAGAACCTGTAAGTTCTACATAAGTTGTTCGCGCACTTCACCTATATCCAAGCATCGTTAGCATGCTTTGTATAATTCCGATACTGAATAAACAAAGAGATTTGAGTTCAGGATGTAGGTTTCAGGCAACATGAAACCTGGCTGCTTGTCCTTAACCGAAGATGAGGCTACTGTGCGCAACGGGCTGCTGGTATCTGCCTTGCAATTACTTCGCCATGAAGCCAAATAACAGCATCAACCAATAGGGACTGGACCCACAAGCTTTTTCGAGTAGGATTGTATTATTGCATGCGATTGAGGTGATTAATCACTCTCTGTCTGTCGGCGGTTCAGTCCAATTCGAGGAATTTCGCCGAGGTACGCGTGTCAAGGGCCAAAGCCAAGTCATTTCTGAGTAAATCGCTAACTTTCGGTACACGAGGCTCAGTATCAGCAAGGTCATGAAGGTAAAAATCTCACCGACATGAAATGACCCATGTTTTTGGCTGTAACGAATCGGAATCAATCTGATGCGATGTCTTAGACACAAATCGACGGCGCGAGGTGCTCCAAGAAACATAGTCGTTAGCCGCCGTTAATCGATGCCGTGATAGTGGGCACAGCATTATTATCGCAATTTGAATTTGATGCTTAGGAGTGTTGAATATCGGGTGCTGAGACCAGATTTCAAGTAGACTTGTGGATAGATGTATACTGCTTGTAGATTAGCGCGTATTGACAAGGTAAAATCGGCTGGTTTGACTCACAACGAGATAATGATCAGCCCACTCTGCCATTTGCAAACTCCCAATTGCCGGTTTCGTCGTGATGATTACCCGGGTGACCAAGGAACCAAACCTGTGCCGATGTCTTCAATGACTTCTTCGACATTCCTTGCGTAATGAGATAAAATTAAAGACATTTCCCGGATTTAACCGTGTTTCTACAAGCTGTGTTGAGGTGGGGTCCACCAAGCGAAGATACACGTGCCCTTCGTTAGCCACTTCCCGCTCATCGCCATCTCCAGGGCTAATAAACAGAGCCAATTGTAGAACGTGTTCTGCACGGGTTCTCGAAGGAAGGGGATGGTTAGGAACGTGTCTTTATCGCGGCACTGATACCCCAGTTCAAACAATAATTCATGTGCCTGCATACCCTGGGCACGGCGCACAGCTTCCGTATCACCGTCATCAACGAACTGTCATCATCATCATCATGGCTCCCATTGCTCCTGAGATCCTTACGTCTCTACGATCCATCGATCCATCCGCAACATTCACACTTTCAGGATCACATCGAGTAACTTCTTCTCAGAATGCGGTTTATTTCGCAAAAATGTGTCGAACTCTCAATGAACGAGATCAATTCTTTGGTGAATCAGAATCTCTCAAAGCAATGAATGATGCAGCTCCTGGAATATGTCCCAAAGTCATTCGCTTTGATGAATTGGAAATTCCGAATTCGGGTGGTGCTGTGATGATTAGTGAATACAAGGATATGGGTGGACTGAATAGTCAGGTCGCTCAGATTTTGGCGAAAAGACTAGCATTAGAGATGCACGATCCTGAACGGAGCAAGCAAGCGACTACCAAAGAAGATGGAACCAGACAGTGGGGTTTCCATGTTCCAACCTATTGTGGACCCACACGAATCGAAAATGGTTGGTACGATACTTGGGAAGAAGCATATGGAGCAATGATAGGAGGATTAGTGGATAAGCTAGAGGGCACCTCATCTGAAGTTGTCAAGCTCGGAAGGGAGTTACAATCCAAGTAAGTTTCTAGAATAATCCCTGAGTGCACCCATCTGATGAACATTGCGCTAATAGGGTGATTCCTTATCTCCTTTCGCCATCTCGGTTGAGGGACATTGAACCTGTAACATTACATGGCGACCTCTGGGTACGAATATTGAAGCTTTGTTCAATACGTCATAGCCCAACTCAAAAAAAATAAATACTCCATATAGAGCGGCAATGTAGGCGCGGATTCTTCCGGCGAACCAGTTATTTTTGATCCAGCTAGTTGTTACGGCCATAACGAATTTGAGTAAGTTGACCTCACCTTCCCGTTGGAACTAAGCGCTAACCTATTTATAAAGTCTCGCGCTCTCACGGATGTTTGGTGGCTTTCCATCTTCTTTCATTTCTACTTACCATTCCTACCGATCCAAATCAGAACCGGAATCAGAATATGAAGACCGACAAACGCTCTACGAGGTCTTCCATTATCTGAACCATGCGGTGATATTTGGTGGGAGTGGATATGCAAATCAAGCTGCCACCCGAATGAGAAAGTTGATCTCAAAAGCGCGCGCCTAATGGCGAAAGAACTCGGGCATCGAAGGACCCTAGGCTAGCACGTCCATTGGAGTATTGAATATCCTTGGACAAAGCCACAGTTGAATGGCAATTAGAATAATCGAAACTAAAAAAAATTAGATTTTGGAAAATTTATAGCGTGAACAAATAGAATTAATGAGAACCCCGGTATCATCTCGATCACATGCTTCAATCCGATCTATCTTTCATCAACCCTCTCCTCTCCTCATTCCCGGCTCGCGCATGCCCATTCGAACCAGTTGGATGTCCTCTTGTCGGGGTTTGTCCTTCATCATCACTTCCTTCATCACCAATTTCAAATACCACGTCATCGTCACCACGCAACCTAATTTCACCTTCTGGAGGAGAGCCATTGCCCATATCGTCTATGCCGGCCATGGCTTCCATCTTCGCCCTCTCTCCTCGTTCTTGAATAGTCTCCAAATCGTAATCCTCTGCATCCTCTTCATCTTGAGCCAATTCGTCAGACATTGCAAGACGTCTGTTGCTTCCGGTAGGTCTCCACAAGAAGGCGATAACCACAAAGACGAAGAGGTAAAGTAAGACCATCCAACCATCCAATAACCACCATCGTGATTTCCAAGATGAAGGTGCGTAATCCTCGTCGTAACGATTCGAGAAGCTCAAGGATGAGATGACGAAGAATGCCGCGATTGCTATTACTGCGAGCATCAGAACTCGGTAGAGGCTTTTGAACATGCCGAGTTTGTATTTTTGTTTTCGAGCCGCAAGTTCTGCGATGGTACCTTTGCAAATCTCCAAGTTAGCATGTCACTATAAGGAGATGATCGCAGATCACATTACCTGTTAGACCGTACATGATCCATAACAGGAACGCGGTCATTGTGAATGCTAGTGGAACAACGAATGCCAGCAGGAGAAGGGCAGAAACGGTTTCAAGCTCCACCAAGTCCATTCCGATGGCATAGAGTACTGGAGATAACACGTCAAGACATACTTCAACAATCAAGTGAGCAGGTAATGACTTACCACCGAATATCGCGTGGGCGATTCCCAGAGCACGGCACTTGTTCATCTCCTCTAATTCTTCTTTGACAACACCAAGCCCCAGCGATACAATAAGCAGAAGGAAGAATGATAAAGAGTTTCTAGCTGCGTCTAGTATAGAAACTGGAAATTTGGGAATATGTCAGAATCGCACACTCACAGGAGATTCCAGCGATTATGACATACCAACAAATAGGAAAACTTTGGATGCGGTAGTTGGCCCATGAGCATTTAGATAACGATAATAAGTCCAGTTAGCGAGCATTTCGATGACCACCAAACCAAACAATGCAGAGATGTAGTTCTGTTATCATGGGATGTTAGGTAGATGCACGTGATCGACTCGCGGCAAAAAAGTGACACACCTGGATCGGTAGCAGATCGTGGCGATGACGCATACATTGCAACCCCCAAGCAGCAGCCAGCCCTGCGCTGACAAGCATCATCACCATGTAGAACTGCCGTAATAATCATATCAGGAAAGAGCCACAAAGCATGGAATAGGTGTGGAACTAACGGTTATTTTTGGATGGTCGGTTGCTGCCAGGTAACCGTCGAATGAATTTCTGAATAAAACGTTTCCGGTAAAAGATGCGTGCGCCTGTTTTCGTGTTTCGCCTTCGTGGAGTACTGTAACTGGTATAGTTCCTGTACAGGTTTTCCGCTGATTAAAAGCAGTTGCAATGGAAAACTTCATAGAAAACACACCAATGCAATAATAGCCGGTTTTTTTGACTTCGTAGTGTATTGGTTGGTCGTATATAAGAACTTCCCCTAGGTCCGGTATTTTTGTATTTTCGTCGTGGTCATGGTCCCGACGCACAGGTTCCCTGTAACCTGCTGCAATCCGGGATCTGCGCCATGGCGAAGAGTAAGGTTTCCATTTGTCTGGTTCAGGTGTGGGGTTGCCGTTAGGGTCGTTCCAAAACCCGTCTGTAACACCTGGATCTCTTTCTTCCGACCCGTCTGTTGATCCCGAAGTATTGGGGTCCGGTGATGTGGTACGGAATGCAACACTTGCTGTCCATATTGAAGTGTCTTGCATTGACACGTTTCGAGGTAAAGAAAGTATGAATCGACCGAGTTCGCCTTGGGAGCATAAACTTGCACGAACAGCGTCTGTCGTGCATACGTATGTTCTCTGATGACATGTAGAAGGTGAGCAATAGCTTATGGCTGGGTGAGAATAGAACTCACGGGCAAATCCACATTAGACGACGAGACTACGCCAAGTTTATCTGCGTCCGACCATTCGTATATCACCATTGCTATTTGTCCTTGTGAAGACTTGTCGAATGTGACTAATGATAATATGAGATACATCCAACTGCGAGACTGCGTAACACACCGTTGATGAACGAATGACCGCCAGCGTACATTCCCGAGCAAACCTGCTCATCATTTTCGCTTATCGACATTTGGAATCCATTGACCAAAGCCGCCAAAGCCAGCGGTATCAGTGACCACTTCATCGTTGTAAGGCGGGAATTGACCCAGTGAGAGTGTGCGTGAGTGGTAGAAAAGCTTAACGAGACGACGCGCAGCTGGTCGAAATCGAAATTCTTCCAAAGAGTCCCTTACCGCCTTTCCACTGTCTCACTCCATCATCATTCATCATGGACGACAACGACGTCTTTGACAGTGTTGCTTGGGAACAAGAAACCAATTATCCGCAACCTCCTTCCAGTGCTGCTGGGACGGGCGGTTATCGCTCCGATGCGGTGGACGACTCCGAACCAGGCGTACCCAAATGGGAAGGGTATTTGTTATCAACAGTTGCAGATCCAATCAGAGAGTTGGAAGGTACAAAGGATATGTATGTATCCTACAAGATATCAGCCAAAGTCAGTCTTGTCCGACAATGTGTTCAGTTGTGTGCAAAGCACTGACGCGCTCCACCCCGCTTTTTGCCTACTTTAGACCAATCTCCCCATGTTCTCCTCACAAAATCCTACAAACAGACGTCGTTTCCAGGACTTTACTTTCTTGCGTGATAATCTCGTCAAACTCTTTCCGGCATGTGTTGTACCTCCTTTACCGGGTAAACATCGACTGGAGTATGTCACAGGAGACAGGTTCAGCCAGGAGTTTATTGAGAAACGGAAGCTAGAGTAAGTTCAGGCGCTGCGACACTAGCGTGAGCCGTTTGACACTTACTCCTTGGTCAGTCTTCAGAGATTCCTTGATCGGCTTGGTCAACATCCCACCCTTCAGCGGGCTAAACTCCTAAGGGACTTCTTTGAGTCAACGGAATGGGTATAGCTCACCTTTTTTGTACATTTGTGTCTCGCTTCTAACGTTAATCTACAGACGGTGACTATGCATCAACATATGGCACATCCTCCAGGTCCAGAGCCAGCTCCGTCAATCCTTGAAAACCTATCCGATACCCTTCTCAACGCCTTCTCTCGCGTACGAAAACCGGATGAACGATTTCTAGATATGAAGGAGAAGCTAGATAAATTCGAAGAAGGATTGGTTGGCATTGATCGAACGTGGACACGAATCGCATCTAGAACTACTGGTATATCAGCAACGTCATATCTCCTGTTAACACAGTTGCTAATAATACCGATTACTTTGCAGACTTATCTCAGGATTATCACGATCTCGCTGTATCTGTGCAGGGACTCGGATTTTTAGAGTCGGGAATCACAGAGCCTCTTAATAGGTTCTCTCATACCTTACTCGAATTCTCTGCTTTACTCAGACACGACGTAAGTGCTACGGTAACTCAATTTCATTCGCTACATCGTCTTCAGCTGAAGTATTGCCTTAGTCCCAAGCAAACATTACACCATTCCTTCACTCTGTACATTCCCTCCTCGCATATTCTCATGAAAACCGGGCAGTCCTCCGTCTCAGGGATCAAAAGCAGCTGGATTTTGAAGATCTGACAGAGTACCTTCAACAAGTGACGATTGAACGCGACCGTTTAGCCGCTAGAAGTGGATTGACAAGCCGAGCCCCCATAACAGGAGCCAGTGGTTTAGGGTTGGGGGCTTATCTAAGAGATAAAGTCGAATCTATTCGAGGTGGTGTGGATGACGAAAGGACGCGAGTTGAGAAAATGAAAAAGCTGGATTCGAAGATTAAAGAGGTCAGTAAACCCGTGCCATGGGGGGTAAGGAAGGGTTTGCTGACGATCACTTGTCTCTTCCAGCTCGAGAATGAGGTTACCATGGCACAAGAAACATCGGAAGCGTTCAGTGATGAAACACTCAAAGAGCAGAATGTTTTTCATCATGCCAAGAGTGCTGAGATGAAGGAGGCATTAGGGGCCTTGGCGGATGGACAGATCGAAATGTACAAGCAGGTGAGCCTGTGAAGATCGACTTGACAGGTCTTTGTATGCTTACCACTTTATTTCAGGCAATGGAAGAATGGGATAGGATTATTCCGATCATGCAGCGTATACGAGTTGATGTATGAACTATTAACGTTCTATCTGGTTACGATTCCTTCTTTGCTCTTCTCCCAATGACGTCATGAACAAATAATATCGGACCTTTAGATTTTCTGATCATGAACGAATAGGTACATATCGTGCATGGATCGTGGTGGATCGGTTGTTTTCTTGATTAATTTATTGTGACACAAAGCACAACACAAATTACAAAAACTAAGGACAGTTGGAAGAAGAATCAAGAAACTTGTGAAAGGAGCGTGTCTGGTGATGCTAGCATTTGTGAGACAGTACTTAGATGACATCTCTGGAAGACCGCAGGCGAGTTCTCCGAATGTTACCAGATAACCTCCTAAGTTCTCTGGCCCAATTCTGTTGGAACCCGGTTCGACTCCAATTCTCCCGAGCCTCCATTCCTCTTCTCGGGTCACTGAAATGCAGGTCTTGGGGGTTGTATTCCTTGATAATTTTCTCGCACAAAACAAAGTATGCTTGGCTTATTTGGAAGCGATGCATTGTTCGTTGCACAGGGTTCTCTTCTAATGATACCGTAAATGGTAGATACATAGCGACTGATTCCATCATTTGCAGGATTTCCTGTGGTGTGATGTTATGGCAATAGGGATTGATGGATATATTGTGAACCTTTGCGAGTGATTTAATGGCGTAGATGATCCTAATCACCCATCGGTGGTCCATATAAAGTGTGTAGACGGCATCGTTGTTGCTTCGATGATGATGAGACCATATGGACGTCATCGTCCTCAGGGGCATAAGCATGCTTCCCCATACATGCTGTGCTAGCACAGTTTCAAACCTTTTGTCAGTCAAAGTCAACTGGAGATGTTGAGGCGATGTAAGCCTCCGCCCAGCGTATAGAATATCTTGAAGATATTGAATATATCCGGATTCCTCAA